>VMDR010003586.1:0-70405 GCA_007922815.1 Macrotus californicus
TTTCATACAAAGGTGATAAGAAGCAAAAAAAAAAAAAGGAAACAACTTCAGTTCCCGACTGTAGAGGTTTAGTTAAGCAAGTCACAATCTATCTGTGCAGTGAAGCAGTGGGCAGCCACTAAAACTATGTTGCAGGTTTACACACAGGGCATGGAAATATGCTCGTGATAGGCTGTCGCATTAGAAAAGTGGTTTCTGGAAGACCTAATCCTATCTTTGTTGAAAGTGTGTGTAAGTGCATAAAGCCAGGTCTGGAGGGATTTATTCTAAGCTCTTAACATTGTTTTTCTTTTTTTTCCTGACTGACGTGATCATGCCAGATTTACGATGTTTTATTTTTTATTATCTAGCTTTAAAGATTGTGAGATGATCAACATATGTTATTTTTGTATTTAAAAACCCATAAGCTATTTTTAATTGAAAAGCGGCCCCTAAGCCTTCCCTCCTGCTGTTTCCTTCCTTCCTTCCTTCCATCCTTCTTTCTGTCCTTCCTTCCTTCCTTCTGGTTCCCAAACCGGGGTAAGATGCTGCAATTTAGAACATGCTGTCGGGGCCACAGTCCTATTGCTTAAAATTGTAGCTTGAGCCTTGTGAACCCCATTCTTAGCCACTTACCCACCTGTTCATTCCGCTACCCCTTACTATTCACTTCCTTAGTTCAAACTTGCACGAATCTAGTGTCCTCATGAGCCAGAGGCTTCAGTGAGCGGCAGGCCTAGGGTATGCATCCTCTTACTACCGCTCCCTGTACCCCTCTCTGTGGCCCATACTCCGCCCAACATGCTCTTCATTTTAAAGAGGAGGGTGTGAGAAGGCTGAGATGTCAGAAAACCACCCAAACAGTCAGTCACCTCTTTAGTTCTTTGCTCCTGAGTATCATCCAGGTCCTGGAAGGGTGGACAGCTTTGGAGCAGGACCCCTCTTTCTTTTTTCTGCCTTTCTCTGCTCCTCACCACCCACCCCCTCCTGGTCCCAGCCTTGTCCTTCCTTACCTCATTGTAGGTCTGACTGGAAGGGAAGAGGGTCTTAAATGTGGATCCAAACCCAATGACATTGAAGAGGCAGGCCGGCATGAGGCTCTTAAGAGCCACCAGCATGGCATCCTGGCAGGCGAAAAAGGGATTTTCAGGATTCAGGAAGGAGTTATGACTTCTGCCATCCCACACTAGTGTGATTATCCCAGAACAGAGTCTGTCTCTAAACAGGCTTTTTGCCCCTCCCGCTCCCCATCTCCATCCAACATTGATTTTTCCCCCAGATCAGGAAATTTGCTGACACTGAGCTGAGGCTGGACCAAAGCCATCATCATAAAATTTCTCATCCATGTAGCGAGTCTGACTTTTCAAAGCCATTCTATGGTGGCTTGCCAGTTCTATCTCACCTTCTCCCGACCCTGAGAGGTAGGAAGAGCAATGAGCATTAACTCCTTTCTGCCCAAACAAAATTGATGTCTAAGGGAGGCAGGTAGCCTCAACCAGGTCACAGTGGTGATGGGACAGGTTTCTGGCTCTCATCCAGGGCTTTTTTGCAGAAGAATCACCCTAATTATCATTAATAGGGACAAATCCCTTTGGAGCAGTCTCCTTAGGTCATATTTGTTGAATGCTTAGGATGTGCTTTACCTGCATTTTGAAGCAGACATGATACTATCCCCATTTCACACAAGAGAACATGAGTCACAGAGGCGAGTGACTTGTTGGGGAGCGTCAGAGAGTAAATAGTGGAGCCAGGACTCAGAAATGTGCCACTTTGCCCCCAAAGTCTATGAATATTAGAGTTTTAACCTATTTAATGAGGCAACACCAGGCGATCTTGGTAAAGGTATTTTGGAAAAGATAATGACAAAGAAGAAAAGTGGAGACGACAGGAGGAAAAATGATGATATTGATGATATGATGCAATGATAAATATCAAGCAATTATTAGGTGTCAAACACTGTGATAAATACTTTATATTAATTGTCTCATTTAATCTCTATAACAGTCATTAAGAAGATTCACTTTGATGTTAAACATATCTGGGTTTGAATCTCACCTTTACCATTACTAACTTGACCTTGGGCTGGTTTTGTGTCTCTGAGCCTCAGTCTGACACATAGTAAACATTCAGTAAGTGCTTATTGTTACCCACCCAATGAGACACATACTAATATTAATACCTTTATTTTGCAGATAAGGAAACTGAGGCTCAGAGGGTTAAGGAACTGTGCTGGGTCACAGAACCTTAGAAGAGGGCTGAGGCTTTCAAAACAGCTCCGAGATCTTTATTCATGTTGGCTCTGCCTTGGCACAGAACTCAGGAATGGGGGTGCTCTGCCTCATCCCCATAGTTTACTGATGGCAGCCCAGGGATCTCAGTGTGGCTTCAGTGAAACAAACTATTGTCTCCCAGAAACTAGAAGTAATCAGCTGTAAGCAGATCCTGGCAACCCCCTCACCATAAGGACCAGCAGCCCCTGTCCCACCCCCCTCTGTAAACATTAACATTAACATTCTCTTCATCTCTCTTTGTTGCTTGTGCCAATACATTTTGCCTCTCTATGAAGTAAGTCCATATCTGCTCATTTTTTCATTAGCCACTAAAATAGATTCCTGCTAGTGGAAGATACTGCTGATCCATACAGATTGGCTCTGCTCACACCTATTAGAATTTTCAAAGCCTTGTTTTTGGCAGCAAGTGGCAACTGAAGAATGAGCCCAGCTGCAGGAAATTAAATTGGTTGAACTTTCCCCTTCGGCATGGCTGTTTGGATTTCTATTCTCTCCTACCTCCTTAAGCCCAGTTTTTCCTATAACTTCAACCTAATGGACCACAGTTAATGATGCAACCAACCCCCCCCCCCCCCCGCCCACCATCAATGGCCTCGTTGTCAGTGGGGAATGGGGGGGTGTGGCCTGAGTAATTTCTGTGCCTTTTTCTAAAATGGGTACGTGTAGCAGAATGGATTGTACCAATGCAAGGCCATTTGTGAGAGGATGACCTTGAGGTCAGTGAGCTGAACTGGAAGAGAAAGCTGGAGAGACTCTGAGGGGGAAGGGGCTGTGAGAGGAGCCCTGGAGGGAGTTCTTGCCAGAGAATTCTGGAACATCAAGGTTGGAAAGGTATTTAGCTCAGGAAATGGATTTCAACTCATAAACCAACTCCATTCAACTGGTAGTAACAACTTGGACCACTGAGATGAGAAGATCGTAGACTGAGTCCAGACTCACCATGTAAAAAAATGTCATGGTCAATTATTGACATCTGCCTGGACTTGGGAGAGGGGGACAGAGGGATGTATGACATGTTTATCCTTCCTGTATTAATCCTTCCTTCCTTCTCACTTTGCAAAAAGTATAACTGAAGCTCAGAGTTAAGAATCAACTTGTCCAAATCCACATAGCAAGTCAGTGGCAGAATTGATCCTAGAACTCGGGCATTTCTCTTTTACTAAGCCACATAGCAGAAGACATCATCAGAAAAGAGAGCTTTTACTTAGGGGAAAAGTAGGTATAATTCCCTATCAGCAATGCAAGGAAAATGAGCACTGAACCAGGATATGGAAGGCTCCCTCACTAGGACTGTGATGTTGGGAAAAACAGCCTCTTGGGGACTCAATTTCCTTACCTGGAAAATGGCAGGGAAAATGGACTGAATGTCTCTGAGGGATGTTTAATGATCCCACAATACTTAGAGTAACTGTGGAGACATTTAACAAATTGGTACAGCTGTGGAATGGAATGGAATGCACATGGGCACTGGACTGTGTTTCAGCACTCCAGCACTGTGGACAGCTCCCCATTCCAATATTTGCTCTTATGGCGGGCGGGGGTGGGGAGAAGGTATCAACCAGTCCTACATCCCAGTGTTAAGAAGCCTCAAACAGGAACTGGGGTTCCATGTATGATTGCTCTCTCATGCTTCAAGACAAAACCCAGTCACAGCAAGACAGAGGCGTTAGCTGGCATTACAGATCCCACCTCACCTTTCCCATCCTGGCTGATCCTGTTGCCCTGGAAACAAGAGTTTGCTCCAGGCACAAACTGGGGAAGGAGTGAAATTTTAGGTGACAATAGAGCCCTCTCCCTTCTTGTTCCTTCATCTCTTGTTCTTTTGAACTATAATTCTTTACCTAGTTCAGTAAACCACAAATGAGGGCTTTTTATGCCTGAACACAGAGGTAGGCCCCATGGGAAGTGATAGATGAAAAATTCCTCGTCCTTTCCCTTAATGAGGTTATAACTCCAGAGGAGAGGACAGACATCTGCACAACTGAAAATGCAAGGCAGTGTTGGATAATGCCAAAATCGAGGTGAATAATCTCCCAAGGGAGAGGAAATGCCTCTGAATGTCTGGGGGCAGGTTTCCTACTCTGCCTTCTGCACTCAGCAGAACTCCCCACAGCGGTGGGACCATGCTCTGGGTGTGAATAGTTAGCAGGGCTGTGCCCCTCGCTTGACCATGAGCTCCTGGAGGGCAGGAGCTGAGTTTACAACCTGCTGTCTTTCCAGATGGCTAAACACAGAATTGTGTACATAGTAGACATTTTGAAGAAAAAGATGAACCAAATCTTTTCTACTGGATTTGTTACATTCCCTGGTGGCAGGGGCCATGCCCAGTGACTCTCTGATGTCAGGTCAGACGAACAGACAGACATGGGTTTAGTCTTAGACTACACTAGCTGTGTGACCTTGGATAGGTCACGGAAACTCTTGGGATGGGTTTTCCCTTTGGAAAGTGGTGACAATAGGACCAACCTCATAGGATTATTGTCTGGATTCAACACCCAGCTGCACCCCCTTTCACAGCACCTACTGAGGTATTTTAGCCTGAGGAGGCACTCAACAAAGGTCAGAGAGTGCCAAGGAAAGATGTTAATGACATCATCCCTTGTACAATAGTGGACAATAGTTCTACCTCTGCTCACACCATTTCAGGGTTTCATTTTGGGAGCACATTGAGTTTGGGTGTCTTGTTCAAACTGATTTTTAAAAGTTGTTTTTCCTTTTGGTCATCGTTAGCTATTTAGGAAAGTGGTTCAGGTGTGGAAGGCAAAATTTTTAGAAGAAAAAGTATGGACAAAGCTGGTCTGGGGGAGCACAGCTGATTTACCCTGCAGCACTAGACCCCAGGGCAGGGGGCCCTCTAACAGGTACCTTGACCCGGTGCATGTTGGTCCCACTCATGCTGCCGCTCCTGTCAATGAGGAAGATGAACTCGCCATGGGTCTTTCTCAGGTTCGGCTGGACTGACTGGAGGTCAGGACAGAAGTTGAGCATGATGACAGAATGGTGGGAAATGTCCTTGTGGAGGCGTTTCCGGATGATTTCTGTCTGGAGGAGAAAGAAAAGCTCTCACTTGGGTATTCATCGGGTCCACTGCTACTCATGTGGTCTCCCATTACTCACCAAGTATTGTCAAGATGCCACTCATACCCTGCAGGAGAGATGTCCAGGTTGACTGTACCTGGCTCCTCTGTTTGCTAGACTTTCACAGACTGTGACAGCAAGCATGGACTTTGGAGGCAGAGGACCTCCAAATCGGTTCAAATCCCAGGTCTGTCACCATCCAGCTGTGTGATCTTGAACAAGTCCCTGCTGTGGGTCTGCTTCATTTGTAAAATGGGGTAAATACTTTTTCCTTCTCAGCATGGTGATGAGGGTGAACTGGGCTGGCATGCAGGTGGGCAGCCCCAGCCCATGTGCAGGCCCTCAGCTGAGTAGTGGGTTCTCTCTCTCTCATATTCAGTGCAGGAGCTACTCTCTGGCTCCTCTGCCTGTGACCTTGGTTTCCCTGGTTTACTGACTCTCTCCCACGGATAACTTCCTACTCATTCTTCAAATTTTACCTCTTTGGGAAACCTGCCCCAATCTCCCAGTTACTCTTCAATTACTTAGTGTCCTCATCTATGAAATACAGACAAGAGAATATGCCTCCCTGAGTTGGATGGAATAAATGCAATGCTTGTGAAGCCTGCTGCCCGACAGTCATTGTCTCTGAACAGTAGCCATCATCACTGCTGCCATTTGTCACGGGGCCCAGGCATTTCCCACACTGCAATTTTTTGCTCCTATCTCTGCTGCCCCTCTAGCTTGTGTGTTACTTCAAGGTAGGTCACACCTGAGTCTCCTTTGCATCTCTAGAGCTTGACATAGAGCCTGGTGCAGAGATGGGCTCAGCGAACAAAGGAAGAACAGCACCATAGTTCTTTACCCTTTAATGCATTCTCTTGGCTGATGCTGAACCCTCCTCGACTCTCCCCTCACTCCCCACCAACTGTCACTTCCTCCCTCTCTCTCCATCCCGATTTGTTCTTTCTCTGTCTCTTTACCTGACTGTCTCTAGGTGGACATGTCTCTCTGTGCCTGTTTTTCGGTTTCTATTTGAGTCCCTTCTCCAACTCAGTAGATGACACTGTCACCCACCCCGGTATTCAAACCAAAGACCGAGGAGTTGTCCTTGCTTCCTATCTTTTTCTCACCCCCTGGTTCTGTAGCTAAAATACGTCCTTAATGTGTCCTCTTCTCTGCCTCCACTGCCATCGCCCAAGTTCAGAACACTATCATCTCCTGCAATAGCCTCTTATGGACTCTTTCCTCCACTTGTGCCTCCCTGTGGTCCATTCTGTGTAGAGTAGGCAGTGTGATCTTTCTTGTCATTCTCTTGCTCAAGCGATAGCTTCCCGTCACACCCTGCACCAAAGCTTGTGAAGGCCCCTCCAACCTGACCCCTGCATGCCTGCCCACTTCATCTTTGCCCACTCCGCTCCCTGCATTTCAACCACACTGGCTGCTTTTCTGTTTTCCACACATGCCATCATTATTCTGCTTCCAGTTCTTCACCATCCACCAGCTCTCATCCTCAGATGGCCTTTTTCTAGACACCTGGCTGATCAGCACCCAGTGCTTGCCACTCGCTACCACATCATCCTGTTTTATTTCTGTCATGGTTCCCAGCCCTCTCCAAACTGACCTTGCTCACTTGCTTACTTCTTGTCTGTCTTCCTGTGCTAGAATGTAAGCTCCATGAGAACAAGGATGTGTCATTTTCAGTGTGGCCTCTCAAGGGCCTAGAACAGAGCCTGACATCTACTGTGCACACGGTGCTGGTTGAATGAATAAACAAGAGAATGAATCTGTGTGTGTCTGTCTGCAACTGACCTGTGTGTGCATGTTTTAAAAAATTTATTTTAGTCTCTGTCTTTGCTTCTTGCTACATCTTCATCTCTTCAACATGGTGTCTTTCCCTGTGTCATTTTCTCCCTCTTTGCTAAACCAGTTTTTGACAGCTTGTCCACCCCACTCTTCCTGATTGATGTACACCCTTTGGATGTCCACCACCTTGCCTGGCAAAGGATCATGCTCTCCCTCCTGCATGGAGCTCCTTCGCAGAAAGCCAATGCCCAGCCTGGCTCTTTTGATGACAGAGCCCAAGGCAGGAACAGCTACATCTGCCAGTGAGAAGAGCCATGTCCAGGATGGGGGCCCTGGCTCCTCAAGCTGCCACTATCTAATTCCAATAAACTCATCACTCCTTAGCAGCTTCGGGTTGATCGCTGTCATCCCTGGAGCTCATGAGAATACGGGATATTTGCATAACCAACCCAAGGTGACAAATGAATTCTCATTTGCTTCAGTGGTCTCAGAGCTAATTGACTTAAGGCTTGGTAGACAGGGGACCCAGCCCCAGGTCTGGGAGGCCCATTGCTGCACCCCGCCCCATGTTGTCCATTCACTGTTGTTCTCAAAGCTCAGTGGCAAACCTGGCTTTGCTACCCCCACTCTAAGAACCTAGCTCAGCCTCTTCTCCCAACAGACCCATCTGGGCAAGGGGGCACCTCTTGGAGAGCAGCTTTTTCCAACAGGGTCTCTAACATGGTGACAACGTGACGGGCACTCACCCACCTGCATCTTCTCATTCTCATCCTTCCCACCCCCCACCAAGCAGGTGCTTCCAGGGGGGTCTCTGACACTTGGGGTAAGCAGTGAGCTATCTACGTGTTCCTATATGCTGCTCAGCTGTGACTGTCCCCTGTCAGTCAGGCCAGCAGGAGTGGGAGGGGCTCTTAAATCCAGTGTGGCTGTCCCACCTATCTAGTCTGAGTCCTCAGCTTCGTTGCCACCAAAGCCAACTCCCAAGAGGACAGTCTTCCCCTTTCCCCAGCTCACCAGTTATTTGGGGGGTGCTAAAACTCAGTTTTCTCACCCAAAAAGGGGATACAATGAAAAAGCTGTGGGCCATCATTCTTAAACCTATCTTGGTATTCAGGATCTAGCTTGGTGTGCAGGGTCACGAGTGGGAGAGAGACTTGTGGTACAATTTGTGTCCATCAGCTCAGCCTCCTGTCATTGCCTTCCTGACCTGGCCCCTCTGCTGAGGTCTTCTCTTCCTTCAGCCTCACGGGAGAGAGAGCGGGCAGGGAGAAGGGATCTTTGTCCAGCTTTCCTTGCTCTACCTTTACTGTTTATGTAAGAGCCAGCAAGGACCAGAGGAAGGAGGAGCAAGAGATGCATTCCACAGGTGGGAAACAGAGGCCTGGAAGTAAAGCAGGAGCTGGGAGTGCAGCTGGCTGTATGTTCCTGGGTGCCCCTTGGGGGTACAGTAGCCTGGAGAAGACCAAGGTTGTTTCTGCCACTGGCCTAGGATCTTGCCTGGCTCAGGTACTAGAAGGTGACCTGGCAGGAAGCATGAGGACAACACCAGGGTGACTGCCACATCTGGAAGCCCATTTGCCTTTGCCCTGCAGTGCCCCAGCCCACCAAGGTGATCACTGACGAGAATCTGCACCAGTCTACTGCGTGATCTCAGGCAGGTCCCCCCACCCTGGCCCAGGCTCAGTCTCCTCATTAGTCCTCAGTGAAGACCAAGTCCCTAATGCCACCCCAGTTCTGCCACCATGACTCTCTCCTTTGGTCACCCTCACCTTTCGCTCTGCACTGCTGTCCTTCTTCATCCCTTTAATGAAATCCATTCTTCCCTTCAAGTGCTGCTCAAATTCTCCCATGGTCATGTCCCCTTTCTCCATCAGGACATGTGGCATGTGGGGCTCTGCAGAGATCAGATCGACTCTTGGCGCTTGTCTGAGTATGAGGGGGACTTGGTTTAGGGGCAAGGGACTCCTAGGAGGAAGCAGGGTACAAAAGCCCTGGCTGCCTGAAGCAGTGTGGGGCCATGGACAGACCCCTTAGCTGGGAGGAAGAAGTGCCTCTGGCCATGGCTGACCCACTGCCCTCTCTGGGCCTCAGTGTATCCAACTGTAAAATGGGTGTGGGACTGGGCGCTCTGATCTTTTCAGGTCCTGACATCCTATGAATTCTTAAAGAGACAAAGAGTTGCACCCTGAGTGTTCAGAGCTGCCAGAATCTCACTGAGCTTGGGTGTCAAAGATCCTCTGCTCAGTTGGCCTGGGGGCAAAGTGTCCCAGTGAGTGGACAAAACCCCGGAGCCTCTGGAGCTAGAACTGGGGCAGGAGGCACTTCCAACAGCTTGAGCCAAGTTTCCTAGGAGGCTGGTCTCTTCTCCTCTGCCATGTGCCCCGCCTTTCCCCTGGCTGACCACCAGGTGAGGGGCCACTTGTCCATGCCCCACAGAGTCAGCACCCTCCCCCCCACAGGCATGCCAGGGGGCCCTGCCGGTGCACAGTACCACTAGGGTGGATGAGGATCTCCACGGGCCGGTCGAAGGTGTGCCTGTTGGCCAAGGTGATAATGATGCTCTTGGCTGAGCGTGCAGATGGGGCAGCGTCGGCTCGGATCTCGTGGGTGGGACTCTCTACCCCTGAGTGGGACAGAGAGGTGGGGTAGGCTCAGGAGCCCTGAGAGAGAGAGAGGGGCTTGGTGGGGGACACCAAGATGCAGGCCAGAGATGACACGCCAGCCCCATCAGGGGCTCCTGACCTGCTTGCTGTGTAACCATGGGCAGACAGGTCTCCTCAATTTCTCCATCTGCAAAATGGGGCTCCAATGGGGGATGGCCAAAGGAATTGCTTCCCAATACAGGCACGTGAAGATAGAAGGAGCTCAGCGCCCGCTCAGTGGGCACTCCATAAACACCCCGTAGGTTGGAAAGTCATGCTGTTCCCACCAAACATTTGTGGACAAGAAACCACATTCTTTTAAAACCTTGAGTGGGGAGGGGAGGGGAACCATCAGAACAATGGCTCCCAGCTGAGGCTGCACACTGGAATCACCTGGGACCTTTTAAATGTCCAACACCGGGGCATATCTCAGACCCTGGGCATCAGAAGCCCTGGTGTGGGCGCTAAGTGGCAGGATTCTGGAAGATCCCCTGGTGGTTCTGCTGAGTAAGGCAAGAACCAGGAAGCAGCTTTATGGTTGCAGCCTCTAGGAGAGGACCAAGAACCACCAGGTTCCCATGCCCATTTCCCCAGGGAAGCCACTGAGGTGGGCATGGGGACAGCCTGGAAACTCATCTTTGTGAGGGGCTCCTCTTTGGGCCGTATGTTGCGGGGCAGGAAATGGGGATCTGTGAAGCTCCATGTACTTAGGATGTCCTCCACCTGGGCCTGTCACCTGCCCCCCTCCCGCTCCTCTCTATCACTGGCTGCTTTGGGCCTGAAGCCCTCCCCGCTGTGGGGCCTTGGGTCTCTCTGGTGTCAGTCTGGGTCTGGGCAGTCCCCTCTCACCTGCGAGCAGACAAGGCCCCCGGATCTCCAGCTGGAAGTTGAACTCGTATTCCATGGGGTTGGACACGGTGGTGTCCAGGAGAGTCGTCAGGCACAACTTGTTGCAGGAGTCCAGGGCCCGGGCGCTGAAGCAATGCCTGTCTCTGCTGGGCGGGGGCCGAGAGGAGGAAGAACAGGAGGAAGAGGAGGTGGGCAGCCAGGGCCAATGTGGTGATGGGGGGGCAGCGTGAGAGGACAGTGAGTCCCGGCAGTGCCGGCACCCCTGTAGCCCAGCCCAAAAAGGGGTTCAGGGGCTTCCTCCCACCCCAGACCCTTACCCCCTCTCCCATTCAACCTGCCCCCAGGAAGGGCCTGGATTCTGACATAGGCACAGCTACCTACGAGGGCTGGGCCAGGGACCAGGCTCAGTGCTCCACTGCGACAGTGCACATTGTTCTCACCAGGACCCCCAGAAGAAGGCAACAGGGTTCCCCCCACCTCGCCCTGTCTCCTTCGCCTTCCACATGGGGAAACTGAGGCACAGCAAGATGAGGCAACCAGCCTAAGTTCCCACAAGCAGGACCTGGGCGAGCGTGCATGCTCACTCAGTCTGCCTGGCTCCTGTGTGGCTACATCACACCACTTCTCAAATCCCTGCTCTGTCTCTGTGCGCTGGGAGCCCCCGCTCCAGCCCTGGTTTTCTCATCCATTGAAAGGGGATAATAATGACACAGCTGTTTTGAGCGAGTGCTTAGGAAAGTGTCTGTCCCCTGCAGATCGTTCAGGTTGCTGGCTCTCTTTCTGTGTCATCCCCCATGTTGTCTGTGATCCTGCTCCCTCCCACTCCCAAGGTCTTTGATGTGTCTCCTTCATATGGATATATCCATGGTGGCATTTGGTTGTGAATGCATTTTAAACGGAAAAGATCACATTCTATTATGAATCTCATTCACTACCCTCCTCTACCCCTTTTTTCGCTCTGTCCAAGTGGCTGTCTGTAACCCAGCCTTTGCTGCCGATGTGGTACTTCCTGTAGCTACTGGGGACACCTGTTATATTGTATAAGGATGTTATACTGTCCTCATTGTTCCTGCCTCCACCCGGGGCCCATGGGTGCCACCACTGTGAAGATCCTCATCCGTGTCCCCCTTTTGAACTTGTGAAAAAATTTCTCTGGGATCCCTGGGTCAAAGGGCACACATGGAGTGTTGCCAGCTTGCTTCCCAGGGTGGCTGTCCCGGATTCCACTGTCACCAAGGCTGAGCAAGTTTCCTTCTTGCCTCGCCCTCTCTAGCCCTTGGTATCACTTACTTCTCTCATTTTACCTCATGTCACTCTCCCTGAGCATCTGTGAGGTTCTTAGGGGTTTGATGCCAGCCTCTCCCTGGAGCACCTCTGCTAACTCTACCTGCAGGGAAGGGCAGGATAAGATTGTGGGGGCCACCTCAGGGGCATCAGGGCCCCTGGAGCCTCTTGTTCCTTGATCTGTCAAATCTTGAATGTCCCTAGCTCCACTGGGGACCATCTCTCAAATGTGTGGGGCTTGGTGCCCGTGGCAACACTTATGAAGGTAACACAAGATGGTGTCTCCTGGTCTGAGACTGGCTTGTGCCTCCAGCTTCTCTGTCGGGGCACGAAGTGTCCTCACCCAAGGCTTCCAGGTCCTACACAATCTGATGCCACAGCAGTCCTCTGATCTCTGTCCTTCACTCACCCACCTTCTGGACCCACACCAGTCTGCCTGCTGCTCCTCACTCACAGCACGCCTGCTGCCCCAGGGCCTTTGCATCTGTTCTTCTCACCTGCAGGAATGCCCCTTTCTGTGCCTGCTCCCCCCTCATTGCTAAGCTCTCAGCTGAAACATCGCTCCTCAGAGAAGCCTGGCCTGGCCCAGAGAAGCCCAGGTTGGATTCTTCTTTTATACTTTCAGCCCGTGAATCTCTCCTTCATTGTGTCGTTCACATAATTTATTATGCATACAGTACACAGACAGTTCCACATTATTAATTGGATAATTATCTCTCCCACCAAAGTTATAAAAAGGAAGGAACGGCGATGATTTTTGATCCCTAACCCTCAGTGTCTTCAGCGCATTAAAGGATAAAACCTGGAAGTTCTCATCCCAAGCTGTCCAAATTCCAGAACTTCTGGCCAGCACCATTCCAAGGCGTTGCAGGGAGATTCTAATGCTCTCTGAGTGAGTAGGGGAAGAGCAGTTATTCGGGTGGTGGCAACTCTCGTGCTGAGCCTCACCTTCGACTCTCCATCTCCCCCCCTGCCAGCACACCCCTGACCTCACCTGAGACTCTGACCCTTGTCCCCTTGTCCAGGCAGGGGCTCCTTACCCTTGGTCCTGTTGGTTGGAGGGGCCAGCGCTCCCTGTGCAGAACTGGGGCACAGTCGGGGCGCAGAGGTCAGGCAGCAGGACCCGCACGGCCCCGCTGGGCAGCGTTGGGAGCTCCGAGGAGGTGCTGATGAAGACTGTGATATTCTCCATCGGGGCGATGGTCCCCAGGTTGACCACGAACAGGGTCCGCTCCAAATCCTCATCCAAAGCCACCTTTTCCAGTGTGCAGGAATGCGGGGTGCTGGAAACGCCCTCTTGCAGAATGTTTCCTAAGTGCCAGGCCTGGAGTCAGCGGCTGTGCGTGCACTATCTGTCTCCACTGCCCTCCAAGCTTGCTGTGTGGCAGGTCTGAGGAGCCCGTTTGGCTGACGGGCGAACAGACTCAGCGTAGGAGTGTGACTCGGCTAACTTCCTCGGCAAAGAACTAACTGGTCACACCAGGGTCTGAATCTGCGTGGGTCTGAGGCCTGGCCTGTGTCCTTGTACCTGCTGGGGGATCTGGAGACTTGGACCCACAAAACCCTAACGGAGAGCCACATCTCCATCCGCTGACTCCACATCGCCACAAGAATTGTATTCAAGCACCCTCCACCTTCGAGATCCATGCTTTTGCTTTTGCTCTGCTTTTTTATCTGAAAGGCCCATTGGCCCATCCCTGCTTAGCCAGTCTCACTCGTCCATCCAACCCCTCCATGAATGCCTCCCTGGCCCCCAATCTGCACCCCTCTCTCCCTCCTCTGACATTCTCCAAACCTCTTTGGGCACAGCCACTTTCCACCTGCTCTCATGGTTACTTCCGGGCACATCCTAGCTATTCTTCCACACTATGAGTGGTCAAAACGACTTCAGGGCAACTCGGCATCTTACATGTGGTGAGTGGTCATTAAAATACTCTTGAATATCTTAATGATCAGATGAACCCATGTCACTTTGATCATAGATCCAATGGTAAGACTCTTTTACATCATATGGTACTTAGTCTGGATTCAAGCCCTGGCTCTGACACTAACGTGCTGTGTGACCTTGGGCCAGTCATTCACCCTCTCTGAGCCTCAGCATCCTCAGTAGCAGTCATCAGTAGCCACACTTCAAGTATGTAGTCTGTACCAGGGACTGTGATGAGTGCTCTGCATACATGCTCCGTTGAGCATTAGGTGTGTATAATTATTAGCTTCATTTTATGGATAGTTTTAATTTCTTATCTGAGCTCACACCACTTGCAAGCACCAGAATAAGGAGTCAAACCCTTGTATGACTCATTCCACAGCCCCTGAGTTTAAATGACATGCTATTCTGTTCTGTAGAGATATCTCAAAACCCTTTTCTTGCCTCTTTTGGTCCTCCCCATGCCCTCTAGATGAGAATAGGAAAGATTGCCTCTATGTTATGGACAGTAAGGTGAGGTTCAGAGAGGTTGATCATTGGCCCAAAGACACACAGAATTCCTGACTCCTAGTTTAGTACTCTCTCTACCTTATCCCACTGCTGCCCTTTCAGTTTGCCTGAGACTTCAGCCAGGCTCAGGCCCTGCCACAGCCCCTCTGGCCTCCTTACCCGTGATAGCTGTGGGTCGACTGCGGGTGGCATTGAAGTGGCCGCTCTCCATCTTGGCTTTGTCCTTGATCTGTACTGTTACGACCCGGTCGGCAATCACTGCCTCAAAGCCGATCACCGTGGTGTACTCATCCAGTGGGTACACAAAGAGACCTGCCGGAGCAGGGCCCAGCATCATGGGGTGCCCCAGCCCCACTCTACATGCCCCTTCCCTGGGAAGGCACCCAAGCCTTTGGTCTGCCAGATGGAAGGGTGGTACTCACTGCCACTTAGAGGATGCCAGAGAGGACTCAGACTGGGGCCTCACAGCTCTAAGGCCAGGCACTCCCTACACAGTGGGCTACTGGAAAAGAGACAGCTGTCCCCTGTCCCAGACAACCCTCACTTGACAGGCATGCAAGGCCAGTGTGGCTGGGGCTGCTGACTTTTTAAAAGAGAATAGAAGTCTGGATTTTATGTGCCCTGCTGTGTGGGCTGAATAAGACACATCTGTGTGGAGAATGTGCTATTTGTGGCTCCCAGGGGCCGGGGCGTTGGAGGAGTAAACTAGGGTTCGAATCTTGGCCCTGTTGCCTTTTCTAGCTTGCTGACCTGGGTATGATATTCTCTAAGCCTCACAGCCCCGTCTGTAAAATGGGGGTAACAGAGCACCACTCATAGGGCCATCATGAAAATGGAAAAACATAGCCACCGTTTATTAAGCTGTCCATTTGTCTACCTTAGTGCTTCTCAAGCTTTAAGAGCACAAAAATCAGCTGGGTGGGGTGGGGGTCGTCTTGTTAAAATGCAGATTCTGATTCCGCAGTTCTGGGGCAGGGCCTAGATCCACACTTCTAACCAGCTCTGTCCGGAGTGGTGCTGGCGGCTCAGGGGCTTCGCTCGGAGGATTAAGGTTGTATCTCATTTAATCTGCCCACTAACATGGGGATGACGCAGTGCTAGACCCCGAGTGAGCCCACCACAGACCCCTGCTTCCTGTCCCCCGAGCCTTGGTTTTCTCATCCATAAAATTGGGGTGGGGGGAGCAGCGGGACTGGTTCTTTCCGCAGAAAGCCAAGGGACTGGCCCAAAGTTGTTCAGTGATGTAGTCTCCTGGGTCCCCAGCAGGCCCCATTTTTAAGCCACCCTCTCTAGGTTTTTTAAACAGAGGAACAGGGTCATTTGCTGTGCCCAGGAGATTTCGGAGGGGAAGGAAGTTGTCCTGCAGCTTCTTTTTGAGAACTGGAGTGGCTTCAGAACCTCAGGTCAGGCTGGAAGGTGGTGCCCAGGGCATGGAGCTGGGGGATTAGCAGGCTCCCATCCACTGGGAAGGAGAGGGAATCCTAACCCCAACCAGCCTTTGCTCAGCACCCTGCTGACCACCCTCCCTGTAAAAGCGGAAAGTGTGGAGTCTGATTTACAAACGACTCTTACAGGCGAACGGCTGTCCGCTGCTCTGTCCTGACTGTTCTACCCTGTGATTCATCTCCGCAGACTGTTTTTATTCCACGCTGTTCTTCCCCACACATGACCTCATCTGCTCCCCCGGCAAACCCTGGCATCCAGACAGGCCAAGGAACGTCCTGATTTTGAGAAGGATAGTGGCTTCCCCAAAGTCACAGGGACAAGACCCACACACCTGGGTCTGGAGGCTCCTGGCTTCCCCTGAGCCTTGAGGCCTCTCCCACTGTGAGGCTCCCGGGAGAAAGTGGAGGCCTGACCATTGACACAGGTGGGTGTGCCCTGTGGAACCTAAATAATGCTGGGACAGTTGGCAGGGCTGGGCCCAACCTTGGGCTCAAATCCTGACCCAACTTGCTACCAGCTTTGAGGCCTGCTGGGCAGAAATGGCATCCCCATTTTACAGGTGAGGAAACTGAGACTCAAAGAGGTTATAGGATTGGCCCAATATCAATCAGCCAGTCCTGTTGCAGTGGGGGTTCAATATGAAGGAGGGGTGATGCTGGGGAAGCCCCAACCCAGGGGTCCTTACCCTGGAAAGGCTGGGTTTGCAGGTTGCCATAGGTGAGGGAGGCAGTCAGACCCAGCGCATACCCACTGACAAAGGAGGTGATGTCCGAAGCCGTGAGGGGCAGGGCGGCCCCTGTGATCTGGTTCAGCAGACCAGGCATCCCGCTGGCTACTCAGCCTTCAGGGTCTGCAAGAGACAGAAGGGGCAGGAAGTGAGGAGTTGCTCCCCGTCCCTCCCCAACCCCGTTCTCTCACATTAGACCCCACAGGCAGTCTGAGCATCATCCTGTTCCTTTTCCCCAAGCACTTGCCAGTTAGTGACCCACAATGATGCTGAACTGGAAGAGAAGTGCTAATACCATGTCTTTCCATTTCTCAGCAGAGAAACTGAGGCTGGAAGGCAGGTGACCCACCTGAATTCACGCAGAGGGTGGGTGCATGGTCAGGGCTAGAGCCCAAGCAGGCTCACTCGTGTCCAGCCGGAATTCTCCCCAGTGGACAACACTCTCCTGGCCTGATCCACTCCTCTGTCAGCCCCATGATCTCTGAGCTGTGGATGTCTTCCTTTGCCAAAGGAGGGACTGGAACAGCCCATCAAGTCCCTCCTTCTCTGGTGTCAGTGAATCTACCCACCACAGTCAATACTTGGGGTACCAGGAGAATGAGGAATACCACCCAAGTTGCCATAGTGAAGGGGGCCGTGATCCCACCAAGTGAGCAAGCTACAAGCCTGGGACTCACTCCTGGAGCCTCTTTTCCCCTTACCACCGCCCCCCCCCCCCCGCAACCTACTCCCAAGGGTTGTGATTTATCTCTGGAAAAGCCCTGGCATCCATCCACGTCTTTCCTTTTCTGTCATCAGCATCCTTGTCCAAGCCACCGCCATCTCTGCCTGGACTGCAGCTCCTAATTGGCCTCTTGAATCTACCACCGCCCCCTCCCCCACTGGAATAATCCATTCCTTACTCAGTGGCCAGAGCGAACGTAGCAACAAGCAAACTGCACAGGTCTCTACCACTCCCACCACCCTCTTCCACCCACCCATGGTTTCCTATTGCTCCTAGAATAGAGCCCCACATACCTAAGGTGGCCTGGGGCCCTGTGTGGTCTGGCTCTGCTGTCCCCTCCAGCTTACCAGTCACCATGCTCCCAAACACATTCTGTGGGTCTCCCCACCTTCCACTGAATCCCTCAAATGTGTCTTCCTCTCCTTTATATGTGTCCTTTGTTGCCTGGAAGACTCACCCCAACCCACTTTTAAACTAATAACATCCTACTCACCCTTTAACGCCAACTCAGGTCCCCCCACCCCTGCAGGGGAGCCAGACCATCATGCCCAGCGTCCTTCATCTGCCCTCAGAGCCACGTTTCTCTCCTTCAGGGCATTGGCATCAGTGTGCTGGGTTGCATTTGTTCCTGGGAGATTGTTCGTTACTGTCTGTGGTCCCCTTTAGAATGTGCCCTCCGGGAGGGCCCAGCCGTGCCTATGTTTGCTCCGCACTGTGTCCTCAGTGCTGGTTAAGTGAGTAAAAGGATGGATGGCCGCCATCATGCCAACGTGGAAGACTTCAGGGCACTTCTTAGGGCAACATGTGGGTTCTCTGCTGGGCTCCTGACACCATGGCAGGCGCTCACTGCTTCTGAGGGGTGGGCTGCGACAGGGAAGTACGGTGGAGCAACAGGTGTGGAATACACATTTGAGGTCCGCTTCTCTCTGGGATTTCTCCTCTGCACCGGCGAAGCTGCCTTGGGCAGCTTGCCTGTGGCCATTTATTTGCAAGGCTGTTCAATGCGTGCTGATTTCTCTGCCTCTTCTCAAAGAAGGGAGTTCTTCCCTCCAGGCCCCACTCCGTGTCCCAGCTGGGACCCCACCACGCTCCCGCCCTCTCTGCCAGGCCAGACGTATCGTTTCATTACGTGCTCCTTTGTGGCTCCGGCCCAGACTGCTCTCGGTCCTGGCTTATCTGTGCGGGTTGACTGGCAGAAGGAGGTAGATAAGGAGCCGGGGGCTGGGGAGCTGCTGTATCCCCAGCTGCCTTCTCTTTGCAGTTCTCTGGCTTGGGGGCCCCAGCAAAGCCTGGCTACTCGCAGGGGTCAGAACAAGATGGTGGAGTTCATTTCCTGAGCCGCCTCTTGTCTCCCCCCCGCCCCCTCCTCCTCACATCCTGGTTCATTCCCAGGAGAAGGCTGATGGAACTGCAGCTTCAGGCAATGAGCACCCAGATGTGGGGCGAACTTGGCCTTAAGGTTCAGTCCATTTTGGGGTGCAGTGTTGCTAAGGACATCTTATCCAGCCCATTTTTCTCCCCTTGCCCCTGGTGCCCACCTCAGGCTTCCTGGGGACGCCCCTCACCTGCGAAGTGGTGCTTGGATGAGCGATGTGGATAACACAGGGCAAACTCACTCAGAAAGAATGCTTTAATGATATCAGCCCTCTTGGGAAGAGTAAACCTGAAATTCTTTGGGGCCTAATTAATGCATATTTTTGTCCATTCATCCAGCATTGGTAAGCTCTGCCTGCATCCCAGGCTGTAAAGTTGCCACTGGGGATGCAAAGATAAGACACAGCTTGGTCCTTAAGGTGCTTACAGTCTAGCTGCAGAGGAGACTGGGGAGCGGGGGAAGCACCGCAAGAGCAGCTGAACTTTAGTGAACATGAAAAGTGTGCCAGGCACATGTATGACCTCATTTAATCCCTGCAACAATCTGACCGGGTGCATTGTTTTGCAGATGAGCATACTGAGGCCTCAAGGGAAATGTGTTTGGTTTGCATATGAGTTCGGGGTATCTGAAGGACATAGGGGTACTTCATCCTGTAGTACCCAGGTGCTTGTGTAGGGCTTTCTCCTGGGAGGAGCCCAGGGCCATCCCTGTGACAGATGGAGACCAGAGCAAAGAATGCTGAGCATCCACCCTCCAACCATCCCAACCTGGGCTTTGAGTGGACACTGGACCCCAGGAAACAACCGGGAGACCCCTGACAGGGAAGAAGCCACCAACACTGTGTCTAGGACAGTGTGAGAAGTGAGGGCGTGGCCTCAGGAATGGTGCAAGCGGGTCCGAGGTGGTGATATGGGCTGAATTGGGTGTGTCAGGGCCAACGTGTTCCCTTCCCCACCTCCGTCCCCTAATCTGCCCAGGTCCTTGGCTTCCGTGATTCTGAATCTGGAAAACAGGCTAACGGGTGAGAGAGAAGAGGAGGGGGACTGGTTGGGTTGGGAGAAAGGATGAGTGCGGGCGTGGGGATAGAGAAGCCACTAGAGACCTTACAGCAGTCACAGGAGAACTGGGGAGAGAAGAGGATTTTTAAGAATGGGTGCCCTGAATTACAAATTGGGTCCCATTTAATATTCTTTAAGCGTCACAAGGAGCTTTGAATGATATGTTTCGCTGAATGAAATGTGGTGAACCTGAACCCTGAGCACGCTCCCCAGGTTCTGGGAGTTTCCCTGTTAAATGCCCAGGCTGCTTCTTAATGCCCTAGAGCCTGTAAATCCCCAACGACTGCTCTCCTTCCGACAGGCCCCTTTGGAGCCAAACAAACTGAGATCTGAATCCCGGTGGATAACTTACTGCCTCACTCGCCCCGGCGGGACATTTAATCCCTGACTACTCGTCCCTTCCACTACAAAACCGGGAGAGTGCAGGGGCCACTGGCTTCTACCTCACAGGCACTGTGAGGACCAGATCGGATAAAACGCATAAAGTACCCACTGCAGGGCCTGGCCCATAGCAGGTGCTCAATAAACACTTACACGTGAACTCGATGATGGAAATGAATGTCAGCAACCTCCCTGAACACATCAGGTTCTTTCCCACACTTGAGCCTTTTTCTGTAATGACGGTCGACTTGCTCTCTGCTGTACAAAGTCCTGTTCACCCTTCAAGACCCAGTTCCATGGTCACCTCCTCCATGAAGCCTCCCCTGACATCCTAGTCCATCACACATGCCCTCCTCGGGCTTCCACAGCCTATGAGCGCTTGTCTGTCACATCCCACATCACGAAGCACTGTAACTGCCCATCTGTGAGGGCTCGTCTCCCTGCTCCCCCAGGGCTGTGAGCTCTGTAAGAACAGCAAGTGCATCTCCTTCCTCTTGGCCCATGTCCCTGAACAGGGCTCGGCTCAGAGGAGGGACTCTTAATGTGGGCATCTACCAGATTCTAATGTTTCACAATCATTGCCAATGTGCATGCCCACTTTCACTTTACAGGTGGGGAAGCTGAGATGCAGGAGTCTGGAATCCAGTGGTACACAGCTGGTGAGTAGTCAGGCTAGTAGCTGTCTTCCTCCAGAGCTTGTCCTTTCCCTTCCCAGATGCTTCCCAGTCCATGCCACACACAGGAGAGAGTGATGGAGGGGAGGAGGGTGAGGACGAGGGAAGAAGAGGTGGAGTGAGAACCAGGAGCCTGGTGAACTGGGGCTGTGGGTCTTGGGGACACGGGGGCTTCCCCTGGTTCTGAGACCTCTCAAGCTGCTGCTGTGATCCTGATTGCACCCTAAGCTCAGCCTGCCCCTGCCCGCTCCCCAGCTCCCAAAGATGCCACTGGGGAGGACTATGGTCCAGGACCCTGTTTGGGCCCTGCGATAGCCTGGGTGCAGCATGCTAGGCTGAGAACAGAGAGTGGACCAGCAGGTACTTGCAGCAGGTATGGTGTGACTTGATTTAGGTACAATGAAGGACATGCAAGGAGGAAGGAGGGAAAAGCGCCTGGGCCCTGCTTGTCTTTAGTCATCGTGATGGGTATGGGGGATGGCCACATCAGGGCTCCTGAGGTCAAGGAGACGGCCCTCCCCACCCCCACCCCTGCCTTGCTAGGGAATATTTGCTTCAGTCAGAGATTGGAAAGGCATAGATTTGTTTATGGGGTAGTGGCGTGGTCCCTGTATCTAGAGGACTACCTGGGGCTAGAGTCCCTGGATGGCCACTTTGTGATGGCCTGGGGTCAGTTACTGGGCTGGGCTCTGCCACTTGCATATTGTGAGACCCTGAGCAAGTTTCTTAACCTCTTTGTGCTGTGGCTTCTGCATCTGTAAAATGGGGCCACCTCTGGGGAACTGAGGGATAAAGGGAAGAGTGCCTGTCAGGTGAGTGGGCAGGAAGCGGGTGGACCTTGACAGGGCTGTGGTTTCTCTTCTCTGCCTTCTTCCCTGGGCTGAGTGACCCCTGTGCAGGGCTGGGGAGACCCTTGGGTCTCTGATCTGGAACCCCTCTGATTCTGCCCTTGGAGATGGAATCTGCCCCGTCTGCTCTCATCTCCAGTTCAATGTTGTCCCAGAGACAGAATGGCAGACCCCCTTCCTCCATCTGGAAAGCCATTCTGGAGGCCTCTCGCCTCACCCTGTCTGGGGCCCTGCCCCCAGATTGTGTCCACAGAGTTGGGGGGTTGAGTGGGCTCAGCCAGGCCTGGGCCAGATGCAGACTGAGCCTACCAAGTAATTCTGGCTCCCTTACTCTGCTACTCTGCCCACTTACCTTGGGCTGGGGGTCCTCATCCTGTTCCCTGTTGCCAATCCTGCGAGAGGTCCGAGCTGCCATGCTCTCACTGGGAGCCTGTCCTCTAAGGACCGTTAGCTCACAGACCTGCACCCCCATCAAAGTGGGGGCAGGATCTCTGGATCCGGTCTGATGGTCTGATTGTTCTAAGCTTCTAGAATTCTGGGGTTCTCACATTCTGGTCTCCTTCCTCTAAACTCCTTCCCCCTGGGCCCATACCCAGCTGATATAGGTAACAAAGCCATACACCTGATACCTCCCCACCCACCTCACACTCCAGCCGGTCAAGACCACTTGCTCTTTCCCCAGACTTTTCCTGCTTCCTTACCTCTTTTGATGCTGCTGGCTCCCCTAAACCTCTCCCTGGAGGAGCTCTTATTCATCATTTAAGGCCCAGCTCAAATGCCACCAACTCCACGAAGTCTTCTCAGAGTTCTGAGCTGGATACAATTGCCCTTGACTGGCATAGTCTCAGGTCGGCTGTCTCATGATTCGTGTGTGGTACGTCCATTCAACAGATGTATATGGAGCACCTACCATGTGCCAGACACTGTGCTAGGCCTGGGCCACAGAGATGAACAAGATGACAAGGACCCTGCCTTGAGGCCTTGTCTTGGCCTTATTCCCCACCCACCCAGCTAGGAGGCTGTCAGCTCCCAGAACTCCAGACCACAGCTCTGTTTCTCCCCAGTGTCTCCGGTCCACAGCTGGCTCAACAGTGAATCGAATGGAGGGATGGCATGTGCTCGTTTGTTGAATGAATGAATGAATGAATGAATGAGTGGGTGAAAGAAGGAATGAGTAAGACCAAATGTGTCAGGGATAGGAATAGGGCTTGGTTATGGGTTCAGTTAAAGAATCTAGTAGTGAAGAAAATCCCTCTATTTTAGCCCAAAGCCTATAGGATTCCATCCCAGAGATAAGTGTAGTCTCTTTTTGGGTGGAGATGGTCAGGACAGAAACCCCCAGGCCTCGCAGTGTGCCCACATGGCCCAAGAGACCTGGAGGCCAGCCATGGGGACGTCTAGGACTGGCAGCCCAGCTGTGTCTGGAACAGCCAAAGAAGGGAGAGAGAGGCACCCCCGGATCTGAAAGCTCCAGGTAAATAAGGGCTGTCTGTAGGGTTTCTGACAGTCTTTGTTGTATAAAATTAAGGAGAAGGCGGTTTAAATGCATAAATGGTGCTGGCTGACAGGTGGACAAATGTGTGTTCCCTGGGGAGCAATGAGGTACCAGTGCAGGAGTCTCTGCCCCCTGAGGATCCCTCAGAAAATGAGGCCTCCCTTGCTGGGAAAATTGGACTCCATTTACACAATTCCGTTTCCCCCCACCTTTCCAGGGGCACAGCTGCGAGGTGAGCTCCTGGCTGAGCTGCCAGCATCCCCGCAGCCCACTGAAAGTCACTATTGAATGGGTTCTCCGTGAGGCTCGGCCTCATCCGCATCTCCTGCCCATGACTTCCTGCCTGCTGAGGAGCTCACAGGATGGTGGCACAAAGGGAAGGCTGTTGGAGAATCCAGCCTGGAGCCCTGTCCCTTCCAGATCTGCTTTCTTGCACCTCTGAGTGGCAAAATGACAGACGAGAGAGCTCATTCCTGCTCCTGGACCCTGCCTTGCCTCCTCCATAACAAACACTTTCTCACGGGAATGCTTCTTTGAGGCTCGGTGTCACCCTCTGCATAACGGAAACGTGAAACGGCGGTTTATGTCCCAGATCCTTGTGAGGGTTACAAGTGAGACTGCGTGCAGAGTGCTTCCCCGGAGCCTCCAACTCAATCAACGCTGGCGATTGCTTTGTTTCCTTCTGTCTTTGGGACTTCTTTCTGGTCTGACCCTCCCACCAGCTTAGACTACATCGGGGCTCCTGATTTCGGCACTTCTCCATGGCTATCCACAGTCCCCAGACCTGCCCTCCGGCCACCTTAGACACCACTTTTCCCAGGGTGCCCAGCCTAGGTATCGACTGAAGGATATATTCCTTGCCTTGGTTTCCCTCTGAGGTCCCAGGGAGGGGTTGTGCCAAGCTGCAAGGCTGCCACCGCCACATGCGGTCCCCTCAGGTGGCACAGAGAAGCTGTGTGTGCCGGGAACACTGGACATGGACTCAAAGCTCCCAGGCCCAAGCGCCAGCTCTGCCACAGACCCAACGTGGGCCCCATACTGGAACTCTGCTGTCACCTGCTCCCAGCGCCCACCTCTCAGGCCTGGCACACAGGGGTCCCATGGGGCCTTGAAGACTGGTGGGCTGCCGGCTTTGTGTCTGTCCTGGCCAACACCCCTGAGAGTGTAAGCCCCAGAGTAGGGACCACTGCTGTCCTGTTTCTTGTTGTAGTGGGGGCTGAAACAGTTCTTTAAGATAATGAACAGCTAACACATATTGAACAATAAATATCCACCAGGCGTTATTCTAACTACCTTCCATGGATTGGCTCAGGTGACCCCTAGGACAGCCCTTGAAGGTGGCCTATTTTGCAGGTGAGGAAACTGAGGCCCAGACTGGTTACATCTCCTGCCCTAGCAGATGCACTTGCAAATGGTGCAGGTGGTGTTTGGACTCTGGCTTCCCACACGGATACCTCAACCGCAGGGTCTCCTAACCCGCTGAGTGCTTGCAGAACCAGCGTGTGCATGATCGGGAGAGCATCACCTCCTCATCCCTCCCTGGGTCACGGCGTCTGTATCTAACAACATGAAGAGGTGGGCCTGGAGAATTAACCCCGTTCCATTTTCTCAAAGGACAGTACAGGGTGTCTTTTTAGGGAGTCTGCCTGTCTGACTTGTTGGCTCTACTCTCAGAGGCAGCACGAAGTGGTTCTGGAACGCCCCAGGCGTGATCTCATTTGACCCCATAAGACCCTTGTGAAACTGATCATCTTCACTTTACAAGTGAGGACACCGAGGCCCAGAGAGGTTCAGTAAATTTCCAGGTCACACAGTGAGTCCAGGGTAGAGGCAGAATTGAAACCCAAGCAGCCTGGCTCCAGAACCTGTGTTGTTAACCATGTCCTTCCGCGGTCCGCTAGCAGGTCCAGGTGCTGAGGCCCCGTCAGCAAACCAGTTTGCTCTTACTGAGATGCTGCGATTCCTCCACACAGGCAGGGATGAAACCCCCAGGTCCTCTCCCCAGCGCCAGCAGTGCCTGCCCTACTGCTGTTCGGGTGTGGTAGGCGGTGGGGGGCTTGGGGAAGGGCAGGGTCCTTCCCCACGCCTGGAGCAGAGATGGTGGCTCAACGCCATTGCTGTCCTACAGAATCAGCACACTGGGACCACAGTGGACACATGCAGAGGCCTCCAGATGGATCCTCTGGGGCGACTTCCTGCCGAGGAAACTTGGAAGGGGTTGGCAATGTCCCTTTTCTTAGCAGGACTGCGGCTGACGAAGTGCCAGCAGAGGGTTCATAGGGAATGGTGAGCCGGTTGAAGAAGTGTGTCTAGGACACAGGGTTCCCCCCTGCACCCAGGTTTAAGGAGGTAGGATTTAGAAGTCCCTGACACTTAGAATAAGCTGTCACTGATCAGGCACTGTGCTCAGCTGTTTGTGTGCATTATCGTCATATTGATGCCTCAGGACTCTGTAGGTGCTTTTCGTTTTCTTTACAGATGATCTGGTTGAAAGTGAGCGGGGGTCAGAAACGTGCTGGAAGTCCTAGAGAATGTGAGTGACAGGTCCGGGACTTGCACGGTGGCAGGGTTATTCCCGCACCTCTGCCTTTACCACACTGCACCATAGCAAAATCCACAGAAGCAAAAGAAGAGCCTTCTCTCAGAGGGTCCAAGGGACAAGTGGGGGTTGTCAGCAACAGAGGCTAAACCAGCCGGGGGTGGGTAACCAGGAGTCCCTTTGGTCATTCGCCTGAGGAGCAGGAGCTGTGGCTCTTGAGTCCCAACAGTTAGGTCTGAAGCCAGGCTCTGGCGTGTACCTCTCAGTGACATGGGCAACTGACTTCACCTGGCCGAGCCTCAGTTTCCTAATCTGTAAAATGGGTGTAGTGGCTGGCCTGCTTCCTAGCGTCGTTATGAAGAATGGAAGCAAATGTGGGTAACGAGCTAAGCACCGTGCTTGGCGCTGGGCAAGGGCTCCTGAGCCCCCTGTGTCTGTGTGACTCAGGTGAAGAGGTCACGGGCCAAGCTAAGGCGGTGTGAACAAAACAGGGCTGACTTTCAAAGGTGAGTCAGCAGCTTTGGCCTGTGAGCAGAAGATGGCTTGAGAGGTGAAGCTGGTCAAGGCCAGACCTCTCGACAGGCTTGTGAGAAATCTCTGAGAAAGGGGATATCTTAGAAAAACCTTCATTCTTTTCTAAGGTTCAAAGAATTGAAAAGGATGGAATGACAAATAGCAGGCAAGGCCCTTGTCCCTGACCAACTTTCCCTCTGAAACTCACCACTGACCCATGAAGTAATAGTAATAAGCACTTATGCTTCATATGAAGCGATTTATAATCAAAGTCTTTTCACAGCCATGAATTAACTGGAGCTTTACGAGTAGAAGCAAAAGAAAAATTGCAATCCCTATGGGAAGGACCAGAGGACCGAGGCTCAGAGGGGAAGTAACACGAGAGAATCGGGGCTCACGTGACAGAGCTTTCTCCATGCTATGGGCTGAATGAATGTCTGTGCCTTTCCACCCCCAACTCATATGTGGAAGCCTTAGTCCTGAACGTGATGGCATTTGGAGGGGGTGGGTGCTTTTAGGAGGTGATTAGGTTTAGACCAGGTCAGGAAGGTGGAGCCCTCACGATGGGATTATTTAAGAAGAGGAAGAATCCAGAGCTCTCTCTCTACCTTGTGAGGACACAGCAAGAAGGTGCCCAGCTGACTATAAATCAGGAAGAGGTCCTCGCCCAGCCATGCTGGCAACCTTGATCCAGTTCCAGCCTCCAGAACTGGGAGAAGTAACTTGCAGTTTCAGCCGCCCAGTCTGTAGTATTTTTGTGATCGTAGTGCTCACTGACTAAGGCCAACTTGCTGCTTTGCTAAGCTGGGGCTTGCGTGGCCCGAAGCTGACTTCACTGGCCACAAGGCGTTCGGGTTTGGTGATCAGAGTTGAGTGTTCGTGGCCAGGGTTGGGGAATAAGATGCTCCTTTTCCTCTTTTCTCATTTCCTGTTCACATTTTCATAAAGGCTATGACATTCTTCTCTTGAAGAAGCCAGACCCCGATTGCCTTGCTGTTGGGCTGATCTTTCTGTTCCTCCTACTCTGGGTGCATGGCAGGCTGCACCTCCCTGTCCCCCAGAGGGTGTGGCTATGTGTCTTGCTTCAGCCAATGAACAGAGTGGAGGGGAAGTGTGCCACTTCCGGGCAGAAGCTATAAAAGCCGATGTGTAATTGGCTATGTCGTGTTCCTTGCTACGGTGATTGTGGAGACATGGGTCCATGAGGAGCTTCTGTTTACCTGGATCTAGGAGTGCCTGTGTTATGTGATGACATGTGTGACCTGCTTTGGATGTGAGACATGAGCAAGAATGAAAACATCACTGCTTCTTACTGTGACATAACCTAATCTAACTTCGCTAGTAAAATTGTGAATGTTTGGGTCTTTGAGCAAAGATGATACTTCCAGGACAGAAGCCACAATATTAGGAAGGAAGGAAGAGATGGGGGGAGGGGAGATCGGCCAGTGGGGCCCACTGGAATGCAAGCTCCATGAAGGCCGATATTTTGGTGCATTTCATAGATAGCTGTATTCCCAGTGCCTAGAGGAGAGCCTGGCTATTGGCAGGTGCTCATTAAATGTTAAAGGAATGAATGAAGCAAGAGACTTGAAAAGCAAATGTGCCTGGTTTTGGAAGGAGCTCCATAGTCATCCATTCACTTATTCATCCATAATCTCTACAACTATTAAACACTAACCACAGGAGCTCTCCACATTCCCTGCCCCGCCCCACTCCAATAACTGGACCAGAAAAAGTCCATTTCAAGTGAATCCACTTAAGATAGGGGCCACAACTTAATGGGAAACAGTGAGTGAGAAAGGTTTCCAACTGGGATTTCATTTTGAAAAATGAAACTGAAAATACGAAAATAGAGTCTTACATTGGACCAAAATAAGATTATAATTACAGCCATGTGTTAAAACTTTCAATGAGCAAAGAACAAACAAATCAAGTATTGATTGGGCTGGGAGGGGGATAATTTTTTTGAGCAAAATTATATGCTGGCAGGATGTAGCATTTTTTCATTTCATATTTTGGTACCATAGCACAGTGAGAAAGTTTCCTGTCCTGAATTCATTGTTGCTGATGTTCTCTTCTTCAGTTGTTGATTGGCCGACCTTGGCCAAGTTCTCATTTGTCTATGACTTTGTGGAGCATTAGGAGGATCTCTAGTGTCCTCTTTATTGGCTTCATTAAATACCACAGTTTTCACAAGATATCGGCTTCACCATTCAATCCTTTAGCATTGCATAGTCAGCTGCTGACCCCACCCAACAACCAAAGAGAACCTGCTGGACACAGATGTTAAGTGATGGTCAGGGATTGATGCTGGCATTGGGCAGGGACTACGTTTAAGTGGTCAGTTCATTAATGTTCTTCTATTATGGTGACTCTTTTTTAAACCTATGGCCTCACATCTGTAGGGTCTCAGATAGTGATTACTCAGACCCCTGCGTCGGATCTGAACAAGGAATGGGGGAGCCGCAGTAAAGCAGGCAGGCTCATCCTCTGCCCTCCAGCCACCTTCACCCGTGGCTCCCTTCTAGGCTGTGCTGGGAGCAGCCCCTCCAGCTGCCTGTCCTGACTCTGTGTCACCCATGGAAGGAACCACTTAGCAGTGTCCCCAATGTGGTTATGGGAAGAGGAAAAGAACTTTGTATTGAGGCCACTTGAGACCCTTGTCTCAGGGGCATTCACGGCACATCACCTAGCAAAAGGCTTTCAAATTGGGGGACTGGGGTCCCTCCAGATCCCAGCGATGATCCTAGAGGTGAAATGTCAACTCTGGTCCATCAAAGTGTCCTCCTGAGGTCCCGATCTGGTCACAGGGCTTCTTGGCTCCAGGACTGCCAAACCCCTAACTGAAGCTCAAGTCCTTCGTGTCAAATCCAGCCTCCCATGGTCACTCCAGCCCCTCTGCAGCCTGACCCTGCCTTGCTCCTCCCCTCTTACCCCATGTTCCTGATGAGCCAGAATTGTTGCTCCTTCCCAGATCCCCTGTGAGTACCAACTCCATGCCCTTGCTCTGCTCTTCCCTCAACCCAGAGCACCGATGCCCCATCTCTGTGCTTCTAAACGTCCTTATCTGTCCTCTGGGTTTTTCCAAGTCCCACCTCCTCCCTGAAGGCTTTCCCAATTCTTTTCTCTGGGTGGGACTGCTCCCTCCTCTGAGCCCCTTAGGATACAGCCTCACTCAGCCGCATCCAGCTGTCACGATCGCCCTCCGTGGACCTGTCTAACATCTTTTCTAAAGGACGGTGTTCTCATTTAGGTCTCTCTCCGGGCACCCAGGACATAGCACATCCCTAGGCCCTGTTTGATGAGCCTGCCAGCATCCCTCACTTCATTTCTGGCAAAATGGCTCTGTCATTTGCTACATGACCTTACACCTAGCTCTTTGAGATCTCCAAGACTCAGTTTTATCAACTATAAAATGGGAATTAAATATAAGACTATGGGTAAGATGCCTGGTAAGGGGATGTCACAAGGCAGGGATGACAATGGCCTCCTCACTCTAGCTGCCCCTTCTCTGTTTTCTTTTGTAGGCTCACCTGTCAGGGCCAGGACTAAAGTGGTACAAGTGACTGATCATTGTAGGCAAAAATCCCCCAAGGTCCAGTATCAGGCCTTTCTCTCTTTTCTAAACTGGTTGAGTCCTGCCCTGCTCCAGTGAATGAGCAGACGGCTCACACAGGTCTGCCTCCAGGCTGGCCCTGGCCAGGTGCCTCTTGTGCACACACCCTCCCTGGGCATTCTCCTCTTGCTTGCTTCTCCTCTTGCTTGCTTCGTGAGATCTCAAACCCAGGAGGTCTTCTCATGGGTGCTGGTTTACATAATCTCGGCTAATGGATGAATGCTAGTCTCCCCACTTGAGACTACAAGCTCCCTGAGGACAGAGACCCAGTGCCCAGCCCAGGGCCTGGCATCAAGTGGGCACCCAGTGACCAAACACTCTTCATTCCTTTCCCTCTTTTTACCCTAGTTTGTCTGTTCATTCAAACAGACTCACCTGATACCAGCTGACCAAAACCTGCCGCACCTCCCAAGCCTGCCTGTATTCATGCCTCTGGCCACATACAAAGCTTCCTGCTCCTCTTTATCCATCAGTATTTCCACATCCTGCCACTGCTTCCTCCAGGTTCCCATTCTAACATCACCTCCTCCAAAAAGCCTTCTTAGCCCCATACTGAACACTCTTGATCTCAGCCCTCTCTCCAAGAGGGTTGCACGGGTCAGCTGCACTGCTGGGTGAGGAACCCGGGGAGCAGGGGCTAGGGAAAGGCTCCAGGTGGGAGCGCCTAGTGGGCACATTCTCTTAAAGGAGGTTAATGGGATGAAAGGATTTGTGTCCCTGTTGACCATACTTTGGCCACTGATCCCACTGGGCCATTCCCAACTCCCCCCGCCCCCCCGCCGAAGGAAGTATTTTGACTTCTTGTGTATGGTGACCTCTGCTTGGTATGGCCCAAGCTCCCTTTCCAGTCTGAATCCACTGAGGATGCCCATGAGGCCACATGAAATCTCAGTTAGCTTGGCCATTGGTTACGCAGGTCATGTAGTTGGAAGGAATCAGTTGGGAGGTGCTAAGAGAGGTCCATTTACCCAACAGACAGGACAACTTGAACCTAAGCAGGAGCCTAAAGCCAAGTTCCTAGAGGAGCCACTGACCTGGAGCCTCTGGGTGCCTCTTCCACTGTCCCCGTTCTCCCCAGGATTGCCCCTTTCCCTGTGGAACCGCAAGCAGCAGGATATGTGTGCTAAGCAGAGACCACCAGCCAGCGGGCACTCAGAGCTGAGCACAATGAGGCACACCAGGAGGGACAGAAATGCCACTCTTCCCTCTGGGCCCAGGACGTCACAGGCAGCCCATTCCACCAGGCAGCAAACCAACGGCCAGTGACTGGAGTGCCCTCTGAGCGCTTCGTCTGGCTGGGATTTGAGGCTGGCCCTCCAGACTCCAGGTTACCTCGGCCTGGGAAGGATGCTCAGAATCCCAGTCACCCCCAGCCCAGCAGCTTCAGCCTGTCTCATGTAAAGCAGTGGGGCCTGCAGACCTCACCAAGGCACAGGGCCCATCTCGCCTTAGGCCCTGGATCATCACCACAGTGGGTCTGGGCTGGAAGCAGCCAGAGCACTGTCCCCAGAGAGGGATGCTAACCAAGGCTGGGTGACAGGGAGACTGCATGCCACTACCACATCAGGCCTTGGGAATCCTGCCCAGCAGCCAGCCCCTGGGTCAAGTTTAATCTAGAATTGCCTGCATGTGTGCATGTGTGTGCTTACCTGGATGCACACATGTGCATGACCCACACTCTTAAATGCCTGCATACCAACAGACCCAGGGCGTCCAGCACATGTACCCCTAAACCTGTAAGCACATTTATACACGCCCCCCCTTACCATGTCATTAGCTCACGCCATGGGCGGCACTGCCCTTCACATACTTGCCCACACACTTCTCAAGCACCCATCCCCACATTCCGGCCGTGTTCCCCGCGGCCCCCGCCCCCCAGTCCAGCCAACCAATAGAGCCTCCGTGCCCTCTGCCGTCCTCCCCTGAGCAGGGGGCTGGCTGGGGTTCGTGGTGCCCTCTGAGCCTCTGCCCAGCTGCCATGACCTGGCTGGGTTCAGACCGTGGAAGCCCGGACACAGGCACCCGCGCAAGCAAAGGAGGAGAGAAAGCGCGCCCTGCCTCCTAAGTCTTCTTCCAAAAAAGAAAGAAAGAGGAAGAAAGACGAGTAGGGACAGAGACAGGAAGGTGCCTGTTGCTCTGGGGGTGTGGGAGTGGAGCGCAGGGAGAAGGTCTGCCCTCCTGTCCCCCAGCCTCTGTCTGCTGCGCTGCGCTGCGGGGCAGGCGCGGCGGCGCCGAGGGAGGCCAGGGACGGAACTGTTGCAGCTGCTGCAGGACATGTTATGACGGGACTTCCAGCGGGCGCCTGACGTGTTAGCAGACGCCACTGCTGCACTTCGGAGCCAAGTCCCCCTGCGCCCGCCCACCTCCCAAGGCCCGCCCGAGGACCCCTTCTCCCTCCTGGAGCCCCGCTTACCTGGCGGAAACCGGGGGGATGCGAGGCTCTGAGAAGGGCGCGCACTCGGCCGGCGGCTTTGGGGACAGTCACTGGAGGGCAGCGGGCGCGAGCCCGTCAGGCAGGGGTGAATAGCCCGCAGAGCTCCTGACCGCCCTGGGGCCCTGGAGGACAGACAAGAGAAGACTGGGGACTGGGAGACGGTGGAAACAGGTGGCAGGGATGGGGGGGGGGTGGTCGGGGAGTTGTTGAGAGGAGGGGAGGAGGGAGGCAGAGAGGAGAGAGAGACACAGGAGAAGGAGAAGCAGAGAGAGTCACGAACAGAAGAAAAGACACACAGAGAGAAAGAAAGAATATGAATTAGAGCAGCAACATGTGGTCGTGTTATCTCTTACTTCTAGTGCTGGAACATCCTGAGCCTGTCTTCTGCTGATCCACCTCTCTGTGAGTGCAAGCGGACAATGTACGCACCCTCAGACACACTCACACACGCACATGCCCACTGACACTCAGAGGCACACAAATTGACCATCCATACGCACACTCTCTCTCTTTCACACACAGACACAAACACACACTTGGGACAGCCCAGCTGCCGGCCCTTCATCACACAAGCTGGACCAGCTCTTACCTTGCTCCAGAAGCAACACGTGTCTGGGCAAATACTCCCTCTGTCCACAGTGCCAGCGTTCGCCTCCCTCACCCAGAGCTGCCGGAGGGGGCACCCAGGGCCCTGCTCCAGTGCCCAAGCCCGGCGCCCACTGCCCCGGCAGCCAGCTTGATCAATGCCCACATTGCGATGGCTGTTTAGGTGGCCTGCAGGAAGCAGAGCCATTTGTTTTGTCAGAGCGTAACCATGACAATCACCCCATGCGCACACCGCTGGTGCTGCTCCCCCCCTCACCCCACCCCTCCCCCTTCCTCTGGAGCAGGGAGAAAGCAGGAGGCCACTTAGCAGCCTCTGCTAATTCCTGCTGGAGCTGATGGAGAGGACCTGGCCAGTGATAACAGGTCTGCAGGCAGCTCCTCCTTGGGAATGGAGCTGCCTCCAGGTGAATTGGCACAGTGCAGGGCCTGCCTGGGTCCCAGGGCCCCTCTGCATGGGACCAGAGCCAAGCTGGCCTCTTCTGCATCTCCTTGTCCCCCCCGCAAGTACATTTTAGGGCCAAGTGATACAAGGTGTCAATCTGTTCCCCTCACATGGCCATGATGCCACCTAGCCAATGGCTCTGGCTACGGAGGTGGGCATGGGTAGGCCATCTGCTGAGACCTTTGGTCATGCCTGTCCAGCCTTAACATCCCTGAGGCATCACCTCCTGTCCCAGTCATGCCAAAGCCACAAAGGAAATGCCTAGGCTTTTGAGTGCAACTCTGGGAAGCGTGAGACTGGAGGTGTGGTCTCTGGGTACACAGTTGGACAGCCCATGGAGCCAGAGGGTTGTCATGACCAAGGACACATAGATCTAGAAGCTGAGAGGTCTGCCGGGTGGGACTGTGAAATCTCACTTTGGAGTCTAGAGTAAGAGGGTAAATGACTCAGAAGTGCAGGGCAGCGCTAATGATCAGACACCTATACATCTTATTTAGTCCTTATGAAGACCCCAAGAAGACAGGCTTTATCCCAATTTTATAAACAGTAGATTTGAGAAGTGGAGTAAATTGCCCAAGGCCACATGGCAAGGAAGTGACAGAGCAGGGATTCGAACTCATGCCTGTCAGATCCCCATGCCTGGGGAGGTTCCATTCCACTTCGTTGGTCTTTTACATCTGTCACTGTGTGACAGGCACTGCACACAAGGCCTGGAAAAGGTGTGTGCTCATTTGTTCTGTACCAAATGCTGGGAGGTGGATGCTATGCTCCTCATTTAAAAAATGAGTGCAGAGAGATGAAGTAACTTGTCCAAGGCCACACAGCATTTGGAAGAGCTAAAATTCTAGTCCAGGTCTGTCTGACTCCATCTTTCCACCCTGCCAAGGTAACAGATGACATGTGGTCTTAGCCAGAAGTCTGAGAATCAATGATTCCACCATTAGAATCCCTGAGAGCTTTAAGTCCCACCAGACCTTCATTAAATGTCAACCTGAAACCCCGGTCCCATCACTGCAGGTGTCAGCCAGCTGAGAGGGGCGGCCTAGCAAGAGAATTTTGGAGAACAATCTGGAGGGAGGGATCTGGGGGATCCTGCTGGGCAAGGGGAATGGGGGATGGGGGGAGAGGAAAGGGAGCTAGCCTATGGACAAAGACCCTTCTCTGTCTGGCTTGGCTATTTTACCTGGATTGCCTCTGGATGCCTGCTGGGTTGTAGGATCCCTCCTAAGTAGAAAATGATGGTTTGGGGAATGGAGTGCTAACTTTGTCAAAAGGGGGACTAGTCGGGATATAAGGCAAAATCACTTTAGTTAAGACTTGCGAGAGACGGTGATGATGATGAGCAAGACTCAGATGCCAGGTAGTTGGCCATGTGGGGAGAGGCACAAGGATTCCCACCAGCTTTTGTTCCAGTCGGCAGTCCCCTGAAGCCTTCCCTCATTCACTGTCTGATTTAATCCTCACGATCACCCCGTGCAGTAGGCAGAATCAGCCCTGCTCTAGGCGGGTGGGAACTGAGGCTGAGCGGTGATGTGACTGGTACCTGGGATGGCTTGAAGCTGCTTTGCAGCTCAGAGGGTCCCCGGTTTCCTGCAGGGCAGGGACAGGGCCTTAAAGGGCATGGCCACTTAAAATCCCAAGCCTTCCTCCAGGCTCCCAAAGCCCCATTCTCAGTCCCTTGAAGTCCAAGACCTCTATCCCCCAATTAGCTTCCCACCCAGGTCATCCTTTCAACTCAGCCATCCCAAGCCTGGAACTAGCACTTCAGGACCAAAGTTCTCTGGGAGTCAAGGTCAGCCTGGTTGGGTGGCCACCAGGCCATGAAGAAGAAATGAGAGGTAGCAAGAGGCAGAGGATCTGAGACGTGAGTTGGCGGATAGAGAAGGCTGCCAGCTTGGAGGCCTTTTCCAGAGCTGCCTGTCCTTCATTTGGGGTTCCTTATCCATGGAGTTAGTTTCCCAGGGCTGTCGTAGCTCATGACCACAAACTGTTTGGGTGGCTTAAAAGAACAGACATTTATTCTCTCACCATTCTGGAGCTAGAAGTCTGGGGTTCAGGTGTCCACAGGCCTGTGGTTCAAGTGAAGGATCTAGGGCAGAGGTGGCAAACACAAGGCCCGTGGGCCGAATCCGGCCCTCCACCTTGTTTTATCCAGCCCGGCACCTTGTTTCTACCTGGTGGCAGCGCCGAGCTCCTTGCCCCTAGTTAAGGGGTAGTTACATTTATACAGTCCTAAAACTACATCTGGCCCTTTGAAGCAACCGCGAGGCTGATGTGGCCCCTGGTGAAAATGAGTTTGACACCCTGAGAGGGGAAAATCCTGCCTTGCTGCTTTCAGCTGCTGGGGGCTGCCTGCACTCCCTGGCCTTCCCAAGCTTATAGAGATGCACCACTCCAACCTCTGCCTCTGTTTTCACATGGCCGCCTTCCCTGTGCATCTTTGTGTCTTGATGTGTCTGTTTTCAAACCTCTCTTTCCTTTCTTTTATGAAAACACCACTCGTGGTTGACTAAAGCCCACCCTAATCCAGGAAACCTCATCTTAACTTGATTACATTAGCAAAAGGCCACATTCACATACCAGGGGTTAGGACTGGAACATACCTTTTTGGGGGGACACAGTTCAACCTGTTCAAAGGAAATAAAGAAGGATATGAGACAGGCATGACTCCGAGAAGCCCATTCTTTGAATTTCTAGAAATTTGGAGAGGAGAGGGAAGGAAGTGGCAGTGACATGGAAGTGACATGGTGACTCAGTGTGGACTCTGGTGCTGGACTGCCTGTGTTCAAGCTCTGGCTCTATCATTCCCTGGCTGTGTGGCCTTGGGGAAATTACTGAACCTCTCTGTGCCTCAGTCTCTAAGCTCTAAAATGAGGATGACTTGAAGTGCTGCTATGATAATCGAATGAGTTACAATTCATAAAGCACTTAAGATAGCATGCCACTTTGCAAGCATCATTTGAGTACCTGTCAAACATTCAACGATTCCTGGACCATGTTTATAGATGTGAATCCTGAGGTCAAGAAAAGGGAGGTGACACCTCCCCAGGTCACCCAGTTGGGCCATCAGTTTACAGGACACTTCTGCTTCCTTCCTCCTGGAAGATTCCCTTCTGGGGAGATTAAACCTCCTTCCTAATTGTTGTGGCAGTTGGAGAAATCCGGCAGACAGTCTGCAGGGGCAGCAAAAGAGGAGGGGTGTGTTTGGAGGGGAGGGGTGAACCCAGAGAGGAGGGAAGCTGTGGATTCCTCCCGCCCCCAAACACACACCTCTTTTCCCACCCACCCCTCTGTTTGCGGGATTAGAAGCAGTTGAGCAACTGTTTCTGCCTACATGGAGGAAAACAAGTCTCAGAAATGTGTAACCAGCATGGTCTGAATGAGAAGGGAAAGCTAGTCTTCCAGTGACAAAAGCTGGGGGACCCAGGGCAGAGCTGGCAGAGGGACCAGGGAAGGCCTGCGTGGGGTTCAGAGCTGGAGAGGGTTGGTTCTTTCCCCAGAACATCCTGAGCAGGGTGGCAGGCTGCACAGACAGTGCATCGGGGACGGCCCTGTCCCAGGTGTGATTTCTGATGGCACTGGACCCAGCTGAGTATGGCCGTGAGGTACAAAGAGGAACAGGTCCAAACTTCAGAGGCAGTTGGGCTGACATGTGCCATGTTTCTTGGCACAAAAACTCATGACCTCTTCCCTCTCTTTCCCTTCCCCTTCCATGGCCTCATTTGGTGCAGGAAACTGCATGAATGGATCCAGTTCTTCACCTCTCCTTGTATCTGTGCCCTGTACCCTGTGACTAGGAGGTTCTTCCTCTAAAAAGGTGGAATATAGCTCCCACCCCTTCACCATGGGTTCGGCCCCATGACTTAACCAAAGAGATGTTGGCAGGTATGACATGCTAAAGGCCTATAAGCTGCTTGCCTGACTGGGCCTGTTTTCTTGAACCCCTGCCCTCATTGCCATGAGAAGAACATGCTCCCCCCACCTCCCCACTGGGGCCAGAAGGAGGATGAGGGATGCACAGAGCAGAACCAAACCTCCCCAGCTAAAACCAACCAACTGCAGATGTACGAGGGAGTCCAGCCAAGTCCAGCCCAGCCCAGCCAAGATCAACCAACTGTTAGCTGATCTAGAATGCGTGTTGTTTTAAGTCACTGAGTCTAGAATGGTTTGGTTTGCAGCATGTCTTAGCAACAGCTGACTGATAAGCCACCCCTTGTAGTTTCACCTTCTTGATGTTTCCTGAGCACACCCATCATCTCCATCCCTCTGCCTCAGTTCCAGCCTCCTAATGGCTTCCCACCTGAGGACCCTGTCTTCAGTGTCCCATGTTCCAATGCATTCCCATGCTGCAGCCGGGACTTTGTAATGTCTGCTGGTGGCTGTCCTTACCTGTTACCTCCTTTCTCAACCCCACCTAAAACCCTTCAATGACATCGCCATGACTCACAGTAAAAAGTCCCCCTTCTGAGCTCGGCATTCAAGGCCCCGTGTGACCTGTCTCTGATGCCTCTCTGGCCCCGCTCCTGCTTAGTCCCCCATGTGGATCCTTTAGCCACATAGGGCTACCCGTGGCTCCCTGACTTCAGGTTGTTCTATACCTCTGGGGTTTTGCCCGTGTGGATCCCTCCATCCAGAACACCCGTCCCCTTCTCCATCTAGTTATTGTCTACTTGTCTGCAAAGGAGAGCTGCCGTGGCCCCTCCTTGAGGGAGCCTAACATTCCCACTTAGATAACCTGACTGAGTGGCTGCAGTTCCCATGACCAGCACAGGGCTTGGCATATAGTAGGTGCTCAACTAATGTCCTGTTGGGTGAATGAGTGAATGAATGAATGAGCCTCTCCCAAGGGCAGTATCACGTCTAATGTACACTTGTATTTCCAGTATCTAATGCTAATCCTGACACATACCAGCGCTTCATCAAGATTTGTTGAACAGTGAATAAGTGAGCACCTGGCTCTATCACCTCAGTGTTCCAAAGAGTCAGATCCAGCCACCCCTCCCCAGAGGAGGTGGCAGTGGGAGACAGCATCTGGCAAAACCGGGAAGAAGGTAGGAAGGAGGCAGTAGTGCAGGAGGGGCAGGGGTGGTGGGGTCCAGCTGCTCTGAGTCCAGGCCACTAGAGTTGCACTGTGTAGAGAGAGTTTAGAAACAATGAATGGAACCAAAATCAGTCCATGTTTTATTTTCACCCTGCCCTGGTAAGTTAAAACAACATCAGTGATAAAACAGTCCTCCCCCCGAGCAGAGCACTCCCACTGCCTTGGCCTTGGTGTCCCACTGCAGATGTTTGTCACCCCCATAAGGGTCCATCCCACCAGATGATGTCTGTGGAGAAACAGGGCAGCTGTTCTCAGGTGAGAGGGACACTAGGAACTTCAGCAGACCCAGCCTGGGTTACAAAGGCTTATAGCCATGGTGCCTCAGTCCCAAGTGTGGGTCAGACTCCAGGACGCCCCCAGCGGGGTCATGGGGCACATAGCTAGAAGGTGGCAGAGTCAGGATTTGCACTGAGGTCTATGGGCCTCCAGAGTACATCATCTTCATCCTTCCCAGGCCCTCTCTCCAGCTAGCCCTCGGGCCTGGTCTCCTCCGGCCCACCACTGGCATCCTTGTACTCGAACTGAACTGGTCCACCTGGAGGCTGCCTTCCTCACCTTTGGCAGCATGAGCCTTGGGGACCAGTCTTTGCTCAGCCACTTAGCACTTGCCTAAATAATGATACCTGATACAGTCCCCCTTCTTCTTGTCCCCCCCATCAAATCTCTGAGTCAGGAGACTGGCCCTGAGCCTGGTCTCATCACTTGCTACGTGTGAGGGCCACTTCTCCTCTCTGAGGCATGATTCTCCCATCTGTAAGGGGAGGTGGTCATTCCTGCCTCCCCCCGCTAGGGTGAATGCCAGCCCTATCCATCCATGGTGCAACCTGCCACCTGGACACTCTCTCCAGCTCTGCTGCCACCATGGTTGCCAGCCACCCTCATCTCCCTCCTGGTCCCCACTGTCCCTCAGTCCCCTCCAACCTGTTCTCCATGCAGCAGCCAGCAGGAATCTGGCAAAGCACCAAACCTGCTCTCATGACGCCCTGATTAAACTTGCAAACACTTGCCATTGCTCTCAGAATAAAGACCCAGTCGCTCTGTACTTCACCCAACAAGGGCCACCCACAGGCCTGGTCCCTGCCTTCTTCTCCCACTTCTTTCCGACTCTGCACCCTCCAGAAACACTGGACTCCTTGCAGGCCCTCATAGTTCCTGGGCTATCTTCTGACCCAGGGTTTTGTCCATGTTGTCCCTCTCCCCAGAACATTCTTCCCTCCTCTTGTTGTTAATCCCTCTACTTCTTCAGGTGTCAGTTCAGGCACCATGACCTCAGGCAACCCTCGAGGTCAGACCCCGTAATTTCAGGTTCTCATTGCCCCCCAGAACTTAACATTCTGCTGTGGGATCACTTGATGAATGTCTTTCTCCCCTACTGCAGTGCAAGTGTGAGGAAGGCCAGCACCTCATCTCTTTGGGCAGCTGTGTCAGCCCCATGAAGCATGGTGCCTGGTGCAGAGTGGCACTCAACACACTGGCCGAACTGAAGAAGTCAAATGAAATGAAAGCATTGATGACAAAGACCTTTATCAAAAAGCACTGTGCTTTCACACACACACACACACACACTCACACACACACACACTCACACACAGTTTCAGGGAATCCTCAGAGCAGCCTGGCCAAGCTTTCGCTATTGTTTGTTTTGTTTTAGGTCAACCAGTATTTGAGTGTTTCCTCTGTTTATCAAAAATATAAATCCTAGCTACCTACTTGGAATTATTATTATTATACCCACTTTACAGATTAGGAAAATTGAAGGTCGGAAAATCTAAGGGAGTTACCCAAGTCTCCTGACTTACTAACAGAGCAAGAGTAGGAACCCAGATGTGGCTCTTGGCACATGGACGGGCTTGATCCCTGCTTGCTGAGCTCATGTGGTTCTGTCTCTACCCACAGTGCACATCCTCAGCATCCTGCCTCCTTTCCAGGAGGTGGGCTGCCTGGAGTTTGCAGATGGCTGCCGGCAGGGGTCAATGTTGACAGGAGACAACTGTTTTGCCATCAGGTGTCTATTTCTTATTCATGATCTGTTACCACACATGGGGCCTTGCTTCAGACAGGCAGAGGCAGCTCCTGGCTTCAGAGCCTTCCTGGGGTCAGGAGCACAGTCAGAGGCCCTGAGCAGCTCTGTGAGGAGGGGAGAGAAGGAGGCTGGGGCAGAAGCAAGCATCTCAGAACAGGTGGCTGCTGAGAACAACCAGAAAGAGGCAAGAAAGGGCTGCTCAGGGAACCAAGGAGGGTTGAATCTCTGAAGCTATCAATCCCATACCTCACTCTTCCAGCTCTTTAAAAATTGATGCATTTGCTAAGAGGGGAAGGTAGAAAATAAAATAAGTTCTTTCAAGTGCAATCAGGAGCACTTCTGTAGGCTTCTTCCCCTCTCATCTCTTGGGCTTTCTTCCCAGGAGAAGAGGATAATGCATTTCTAGTTCCTGAAATCTATAGGCCAGCCTGGGACACTTTGTGAGTGTTCCCACACAAGTACAGTTTCATGTAATCCTGAAAACAGCCCTGGAAAGCTTTTGTTGTTGGTTTGTTTCAATTCAACAAACACTTGAGTGAAGATGGGCACTAACCTTACCCTAGTGAGCCCCACATTCTACACCCATAACACCATTAAAGATTTGGTCTCATGAAGGCTGCAAAGGGGAGAATTTGAGTGATGTGACACAGGGTCACTAGGGTGAGGGTTGCATTGGGAAGTCAGGGGAGGCTTCTCTGAGGAGGTGACATCTCAGTGGAAGCATGAGAGAGGAGTCCAGCTATTTAAAGAATGGGGCAGAGGAAGAGAAGTCAGAGACAGAGCAGCAGGTGCCAAGTATGAGAAAGGGGTGCTGTGGACTCAGGAAGAGAAAGGAGGCATGACCGGCTGGGACAGAGTGAGAGTGGCCCACGCTGAGGAGAGAGGCAGGCAGGAGGTGACAAGGACAGTGCAGGTGACTGAAGTTGGACTTCTACTCTGAGAACCAGGGCCAGTCCCTGAAAGGTTACAAAGGGGCAGAGATATGCTTTTGTTTACAGGTTACAAGATCCGCCTGACCACTGAGTAGCAAATGAATTAGACTGGGGTAAGCTGGGAGAACGTCCATGGGATGCTGTTGTGGTAACAGAAGTGAAAGGCAATGGTGAAGGCGGTGATGGAGATCAGTGAGTGGACTGGGTGTAGAAGAGTGGGTAAGGGAAGAATCAAGGATTCTCTCTAGATTATGGGTTTATATAATCCGGTGGGCGATAGTGCCATTCACAGAGGTAAGGGGAGGCTGGGGCAGGACCAGGTTGGTTGTGGTATTGGTGGGAATCTACAAGTCGGATTTGGACATAATGAGTTTATGGCAAGCCATGCATCCAGGTAGAGTTCGTGGATGGATATAGGAGTTTGGAGGCCAGATGATACTGAGCTGCGGATCAAATTTAGGACTCATAAGGCTATCGATGGTAATTAATACCATGCAACAGGACCTTCTGTGAGTTGGTTCTGAGAGTTGGTTGAGCACCACTTGCGAATTCCATGACAGCAGAGGCCACGCCTGCCATTGCCATTGCTCTGCACCCCCAACAATGATAGTCTAGCACATAGTAGGTATTTGGTAAGTCATTATTGAAGGTGGAAGGGAGAGCATGCAAAGAAAGCCAAGATATCTTTCTTCAGAGGGCTCATGTTACATGAGGTCAATCAGAAGCAAAGCCAGCCTCAAATGCACAGGACAAATAGCTATATAAACAGTTTGGAATCTGGGACCATTTGAGAGCCAGGGTTGACATTTACCTTAGCTTCACAGAGCCTGCCTGGTGGGTGGCCCAAAATAATGGGCTAAGTACCTTGGTCGAGAACAAGTATATCCAAGCCCTTAGGAAGTGCCTGTTGTGTGCTGTATATTGGATATACAGTCAGTGGGTTTGTACACCATTTGGTTTGCTTTCCTGTAGCATGTTGTGCGTGTGTGTTTGCTCCTGCACTTGTCTCATGGCATTTAGTCCTTTACTTTGGAGATGTCCTCATTGTCCTCCTCCAAAAACCTCCTCCATTCACAAAACCGAGCTTTGTGAGGGTAGGGGGCTTTATCTTTATAACTCTAGAGGTTGGCTGGGTGCTGAGCATGTGATAGACAATACAGAACCGATGCCCATAACAGATAATAGAAGCTCAGTGGGTTTGTTGAATAAATGAATTCTTAGCTATTCATTGAAGCAAATTCTCTATGGATTTCTCCTAGGTAATATTTCTCAGAATTACTATATATGGTCTAATAGCAATATAACTACCTTTGGGGTTTTTAAACTCACTACATGAAGTCTGTGTGATCTGGAGTAAGTCTCTTAACCTCTCTCTAAAAGACACAGTCTAGAGCTGGCCTGCAATGCCCGACTTCCTGCTCTCTGTAGCACGTATGAATTTATAGGTGTTCATTGGGGTGGAGTGGTCTCCTGGCTGAGCTGAAGCCAATGCAGGGCACTGAGGTAGCTGCAGCCTCTGCTTGGGGAAGGAAGCTTGTGTGCAGAAAGCTCTGGGTGCCAGTGCCCAGGGCCAGAGGGGAAAATTTTCTAAAGCACCTGGTTGAGAAAGGCATTGAAACAAAGAGTAGGTGTTATTGGTACAATAAAAGATAATCAAGATATTGTTCATCAACAAGCACGAGTGATTCTCCTTCCAAGATATCTCTCAAATCTATCCACCTCTCACCATCCCCCCTGCCCCCTAGCTACCCTCTCTTGCTTGGTCCTACAGAGTCACATTTTAGAAACATAAGTTAAATCACATCTCTGCCTTGCTTTAAACATATCACACATCAAAATATATCCAAACTCCTCACCTTGGTCTTGAATGACCTGGCCCAGCCTCCCCCTCCAACCTCATCTCTTCCCTTTCGCTCTCCAACCTGTGTTCCAGCCACTTACCCTCCTCCCAGTCCCTTCCACCTGGAATGCTCTGTCCTTCACATTTGACAAGCCAACTCTTAGGTTTCAGCATAAATGTCACCTCCTCAGAGAAGTCCTTTTTGACTACCTTACCTCAAGTTACATCCTTCTATTAGTTTACATAATTGAACAGCATCCTGTTTATTTCCTTAGTTCCTCTTCTCACAATTTTTAATTTCTCTGTTCATTTGTTGGTCATCTCTGTCACTCACTAGACCACAAACTCCAGAAAGAACAAATACCATGTCACGTTTACTCCCCAGTGTACCTCCAGAACTTAGCACAGTGCCTGACACATAGTAGATGTTCAGTGACTAGCTGTGGCATGAACGAAATCTCCCCATTCTGCGTGGTCCCCAGAATAGTTCTGACACAGTGAGGACAGAGGAGGGAAAGGAGCTAGTTTGGCATCTTGAGGCTTTAACTTGGGGACCACTGAACCTTGCAGCAGCACCCTAGCATAGGCAGCAGTTTGAGCATCCACAAAAATTGCACCCAGCCCTCGGTTGCAACAAGGTTGTCTAGTATGGACTTGTCTGAAGGAAAACTCCTTCCCCCAGGACTTTCAGAGACACTTAAAGGAGGGGACTCTGTGGGGGTTCAGAGGTCCTACCCAGTTAGTGGAGGCCAAGCCTGCAGGTTTGTGTATTCATGCTAATGACACTTGCTGATGGTTGCTCACCTTCATTTTGGTCCCTTGCTCTTAGTGGTAAATAAAATTGCATTTGGGTTTAGTAAATTTGTCTGCATTCCTGACAGTCTTGAATCCTCCAACAGAGAGTCCGGCTCAACCACCCTTTTAAAGTTGGCTCTAACAGAGACAGAAAGTCTTCATGAAACGATATGACTTAGTCCTGGGGAAAATGCCTTGGTCTCAGCCCTTGCAGCAGAATCAGGATCTTGACAGATCACTCTCCACAGGATGCCCATGCCATTTACTCACATAAAGTAGTAGCCACATACGAACATAACACACAGCTTAGGATCGCCCTACTTACACTCTTCATAGTGATGCTAATTGTGGACCCTGAGAAAGAAGATACCTACTAAGAAGGGCTCCTGGTGGCTAACTGGGTTCAAATTAAAGAACAAAATAAAACAAAAACAGAGCTTCGCGGTTTTCTACACCAGGGTCTCTCATGCAAACTGTGCTTCAGGGAGAAGCCTGAACTGAACTACCTGCCTTTGCATTGCATTCCGGCCATCTGAGCCAGCCCTTATAAGGGAGTTCCTAGGATCCTATTTCAACTAGTAGGACTGGGGCTTTACCCATTCAATTGGAGCTGCTCATCTTCATCGACCAATCAGAGCAGCCCATTTCTGACCAATCAGGCTAGTGTCTTTTGGACCAATCAAATTGTGAGTATTTGGAGTCTTCATTTACATGAGGGTGGACCAATCAGGGACTAGGGGTGGGGACTTCTGTCTCTATAAGGCAGCTCCCCGCTGGCTCTGGAAGTGTACTTTCCCTTTCCACTGAATACAGGAAGTTTGTTTTCTGGCTGAGCGGAAACAGCCATGATGTCTTACCAGGCCAGGATCGAGCGTACTGGTGAAGCAGAGAGCAGAGAGCAGAGCTGTCTAGCTAGAGAGGAGCCCGGTCCCAGGAGTGCCCCATAGCCATGCTGTTTTCACAGCCACACTATATCACAATTGAGCTGTTTTGCGCTGACTAAAGTTTTCTTCCTCACCGCACTCCAAATTGGAGATTCTTGTTGGTGTTGAACTGGTGCCAACCACCATCAGTTGACATAATGATAACAGCTATGATTTGGCTTGCACTCTCTATGTTCCAGGGAATTTCCACTTATCCACAGAGCTGATCCTCACCACAGTCCTGCAAGATATGTCTTTATTACAGTCCCATTTTGTCAATGAGGTCGCTGGGACCAGTAGGGTGAAAGGAATTAGAGGGCAGAGCCAAGATTTGAACCCGGGTACCTGCCTATCTCCTCAGCACTGTGCTCCCCTCCCTCACCTGTATGGGAGCTTTCCATGATCTCCTTTAATTGTGGTTCTCCCTCTTGATTAAAGAGCCTTGCCCCTGTAGTGGCAGTCACTGCAGACATGCGAACAAGCCTGGAAATAGGATGAATTGATATGTGGCTCCCCTGGGCTCTCAGGCAATTCATTGCAATGATACATTCCCACCAAGCTTAAAGATGTCCCTCTGAGGTTGGATCCCAACCTCAAAGACTTTGTCCCTCTGAGGTTGGATCCCAGGCTCAGTTCCCAGAGAATGGAGAAGCCTGATCTGGCATCCCCAGGAGCCAGGCTGTTGCCATGGCATCTGCTTTAGCTCCTCTGAGGCTGGGTCCAGCCAGCATGGTCCAGATAAGCAACAGATTAAGCCAGGCTGGTGGTAATGTTGCCAAGGGGATGCCAGCCTTCAATACGCTCTGCTGCTGTAAATACCATCGAGGAGCCAATGGGAGGCAGGGGCAGGGGTACAAAAGGACCTCTCCCTCCTAGGGGATGGTCCTCCACTCCTCAAAAACTTCCCTGCCTGTTGATATCTTCCCAAAGTGCCTAGCACTGTGCCTGGCATACAGTGTATATGCATTCATTCAACTGGTGCTACTGAGCACAACTTTGTGTGCTGGGCATGCAAGGAGAGAGCAAAAACACACACAATGTTGACCCTCATGGAGCTTACATTTTAGTGGAAGTGGGAGCTGCTAATTAACGTAAAAGAGCAACTATGACAAATTCCACCAAGAGAGCTACTTGGTGCTGGCCTGACATCAGAGAATTTGACCTAATCGGGGAGCTCAGGAAGTCCACTTGAGTTGAGATCCGAATGAGTACGTGCTAACCAGAGGAGGAAGAGGAGGAGGAACAGAGGTGGACAGAACAGCATGTGCAAAGGCTGTGTGGTAGGGACGTAGGGGACAGGACAAGGACCAGACCCTGCAGAGCCTTGCAGACCAAGCTGGGGAATCTGGGTTTTAATCTCGAGGACAATAGGAAGCCATCAGAAAGCTTTAAAGCAGGGGCTGACCCAATCAGATCTCTTTAGAGATGATCACACAGATGCCAGGTGAAGATTTGGGAGGAAGTCTCTGTGTGGATATTGAGGAGTCAGAGGTGGTGGGAAAAGTACTCAATAAATATTTTGAAGCTCTTTTCCAAACCTGTCCCCTGTCTCTCTTCCTTACCTCCAGCACCATGGGGTGGGCATCTTTATCTCCTCCACACAGTTCTAACCAGCCCCTAACTGGACTCTGGGCCTCTGCTCTTTCCCATCTGTCATCTGCCTCACAGTGGCTGGCAGAGTTCCCAGTCAAAACTCCAAGTCCGACCATGTTCTCCATGGACTGCATGGCAGGTCTCTGTGTCCTCCTTGAGCCCGATATGAGAGGCTCTTACTGAAGTTACATCGCCGCCACCTCCCCTCCCCAGACTCCCCTCTGGCTTCAGGAACACAGGGTGACTTTCATCTCCAGGCATGCTCTCGGCCTGGAGTGCTGTCTGTCTCCTTCTTCCAGCCCCAGCAGTTCTGCCTCAGCCTTCAAGAGCCCACCCAAGAGGGTCCTCCTTGATGACACCAGCCTGGCATCTTTCCTGTACAGTGATCCAGATCCTGATTTATTTCCCAGCTGCCTCTTTAGGTGAGAGAATTGATGTCTTATGGAGCATCAACTCAGACCAGGCTCTTAAAAGTATACATAAATTCATTTAATTCTGGTAACGATTGCCACGTAAAGAAGATATTGTTATTTGCACTTTAAAGATGAGAAAATCAAGGCTTAGAGGGAAAAAAAACAACTTGCCCAAGGTTATACTGCAAGTAAGTGGCACAATGGGGGTCTCTCTTCTCTGAAAAACCACTCTCTTGACACCATGGCAGCTGCCTGTCCCTGACCAGGACTGGGATGAGGGGATGTCCTTTGGCCTCCTGGGGTTCATTGCAGCTGGGAAAGGAATCAGAAAACAAGGCAACTAATAAAGGCATACCTCTTGCTCCTTCTGTATGTGCTCCTTGCTCTCGGTCCCTCTGTTTCAATGATATGAATACTAGGTGTTCACATGCCATAAGCATTTGTATGTCATATACCATTTATATGTTATAAATAACACGAACATATTTATTGTACATGTACATGTGTCAGGCTCTGTGCAAACTGCTTAGCTAGCATTATCTCAATAGAAACTTTACAAGAACCCAGCAAGGGAGGTGCCATGACCGTGCCCCTGCTCTGAAGATGAAACTGAGGCTGAAGCCCTCATCTACCACGAGAGAAGCTGGCCTGGCCTCCGAGCCCACCGTCCCTACATCTATGAAGTGTGCTTGCACATGTACAAGAAATAGTTTGCCCTGGGTCTCAAGGTCATTAGGAGCTCATCTTCTTTTGTGGTCCTCCTAGATTTTCCCAGAGCCTAAGCCCCACTGCTCCCCCGACCCAGGGTCTCACGCGCTAATGGGATTCCTTGGCAGGAAGAAGGCAATTTCTATTTCAGTTCATTGTACTTCATGTACTCATCCATCCATCCCTCCAACAAACATTGATTAGTACCTACTGTGTGCTGTGCCCTACTGTGTGCTGGGACTATGGCAGATCATAAAGGCCTGACCCTCAGGGTACCCTTAGGCCAGTGCTACTCCCTGCCCACCAGAACTATCCGTGACAATTCAGGGACCAGTTAGAAAATCTGATTTCTGGAAGGGCCCATTGACGTCCCAGAGTTTGGCAGCCTGTAGCCATGCCCACAAGGTCCTCATTTTTTTCCACATTCAGTAAGGGCTGGGGCTGCTGTGGAAAATGAGAGGAAAAGGAATTAGCTCAGCTGCTGCTTGCCCTTCGTGAACATTAACGATTAGGAAACATCTTGCAGAGTCTGGGCAATGTCGTTACGGTTGGATTTCCCCTGGCCCTGGCAGCTTGCTGAGATTTTTCAAGAGGCAGATTGTCACCGCTCCTCTGTCAGGGTCAGCTCAGGAGGCATCTTTCAATATCTCTCTCTTGCTGTTGACACGCCTGCCAGCAGGGTGGCTGGAAGGCCAGCTCTGAATTCCTGAGGAAGTTACTGTAACAGGTGGTATTTCTTCCATGCCTTCTGCAGACCGGGCTCTGTGTAGGTAATATCACCACTTCCCACAATGGTCCTGGAATTTAGGGGAGCGTTACCCCCATTTTACTGATGAAAACACTGAGGCTCGTTGAAGGAGGACACCTTGCCCAAGATCAGACAGCCAGGCAGTGGAGTGCCGGGGCAGGAGCCCGGTCTCTCTGAGGCAAGCCTGTGTTAACTGTTGTATACCACATACCATATTGTTTCACAGCCAGGCAGCCTGCTGCCTGCACAGCAAGTACTATGCAAAACTGTGATGTCTTCTAAGTTGCTGATCCCTTTGCTTGTGGGGATTAAGGCAGTCTGAGCGCCTCAGAGAGGTGCAGAGAGCGGGGAGAAATGGGAGGCCGCCAGCTATAGCTCTGAGCTTCTATGTAGTGAGTGTCGAAAGGTTTGGAATCTGGAATCCATTTGCCCAGGTGAGACAGTGCTTGGATTTCCAGACTGGCCACAAAATCCCATTTGACCCTTAAATACCTGGAGGATTATTATTAGTATTTCCACTCTACCTAACTGTCACTTGTAACCCTGCTGCTACAGGAAACGCATTCCGAGGTGTCGTTTATGATACCAACAAGGTCTCTGGTTTTCAGTGCCCCCCAGACCTGAGCCTCAGTCTCAGAGCCCCTTCCAGAGGGTAAGGAGGGGGGCTTACCTCCTTATCTCTAAGGGAGAGACCCATCTGGACCCCAAGAACTCTCCTCCTCTGTCTATGACAGTGCCTGACACACAGCGTGTTCTCAGTAGATGTTGACAAACAAGAGAGATAGTGAGGGGCAAAGGGACAGTAGACAGGAAGGGGAGTAAGAAATCAGGAAAAGAAAGAGAGATGGACAGACAGGAAAGCAATAGCTTTGATCACTGAACAGGTGTTTTGAGGGGCAGCTGCCCACAGGCAAGCCAGCCAGACGTGCCTGTGCTATACTTGGCCTCCACCCATGTAATTGTGCTTCCGGCCGGCTGGCCTGTCTCAAAGATAAAGAGTTCTTCAATGAGCAGGGAGGACAGCCTATTGCCCCCCCATCAGGACACACAGATCGTTATACATCAGCAGCAGCCCCTGGAGGCCCCGGGCTCCCAGTGCGGGTCCGTGAGGGTTGATGCTTGTGCCTCACGGATGACTCCTTCCTATCCTGGGTGTCCATTTGCCCTTTCCTAATGGAAGAGACATTGTCTGGCAGACAGGCATCGCTGAGTGTTGCCATGGTGATGGCTATGACGTCACTCGGGTGTAAATCAAATTGTGATTCTCCAAGTGGAACAGCTCAATGTGGGGAGGGTTGTTAGGCATCAGGAAAGAGTCGATGTGGCAGGGGAGTTGCAGGGTGGATCTGCACCATGTCTGACACCTATCTCTCCCCTGGCTTTGCCACCTGAGATGAGGCTCATTCATTCATTCATACAAATGATTTTTTGAACACCTACTATGTGCCAAGCACCACGTTAGGTGCTGGGGCTGGAGCTGCAGATAAGGTCATATGGTCCCTGTATGGCTGCATAAGTACATATAAGTCCCAGTTTTCTGGAATTTGATATGCATACCACTGGTGTCATGTTAGATAATTTGAATTGTTACACAAATAAACAGATTTTATTTTAGGAGTTGTGTGTTTATCTCTATGGATAGCAACATGAATGATGAGCCTCCTGTGGCTGTAATTTTGTGGGTATTAGACTTCAGGATGAGCCCAAGTTAAAAGTTAGTCACTTTAAAGAAAAATATTCAGTAAATAGTAGGGCAGGTGGTCAAAGAATGTGGCAATCATCAAACAAACAAATGCGGCTTTGGACAGGGTGCTTACAGAGCAGGTATCAGAAAGATGGGCGGGGCCGGTGAGGGTGGGCAGGGCACTGGAACTCAGGCTTGGCTGGGTCTGGGTCCCGTGGCGTCAGAAATCACAGAACCCCATGGAATATTCTGCCTTGGGCAATGGCAAGGAGGTGTCTAAAGCTCCTTCTGAGCAGAGCCTTCTGGACTGGACATCTGTCCACTTCCTGCTGCCATATGGGTGGTCCCTGCTGCACCTTGGGAGGAGGAGCTCGTCACCCTCCCCCAGGGGACAAGCTGTGCTGTGGTAACAGTCGCAGAGGAGGGTGGCCTCCATCTGTTGTCCCTCTGCCTCTGAGCTGATTCCTTGCTAGACTCGCTCTCTCAACTGGGGCACTGCCAGGAATCAGAGGCGTTGGGATCAGGCAGGGCTGGGTTTAGATCCTGGCTCTGCCATTTGCTGGCTCTGAGACCTTAGGTAAATCCTCTTCCACTCTGAGCCTCAGTTTCCTCATCTGTGAAATAGGGTGATAAACATTTTTGAAAACTGTGTCCCCACCTTATTCCTGAAGAACTTGGAGTGGCAGCAGATAGGGATTGTCCTGGCCTGGTGACTCAGGCAGCTGCTGAGGGACAGATGAGACTCAATGTGAGAGCGCCAGCCCAGAGCTCCCTAACTACGCATGTCTGTATCCTGTTCATACAAGGCACCATCAAACCCCCAGGCTTCAGCTTGTCTGTCTGTGGGGGGGAGCATCTGTGGGAAGGCTGGGTGGGGCCTTCTCAAAGATTCCTCCCAGCTGGGGCTCACCCCCTTCCCTGTGCTAGACTTTGTCCTGCTCTGGACAAGCCTGGGAGGCAGGGCGCGTTCCATGTCTCCTCCTACTTCCCCTTTTTCTTCCATCTGTCTCAGGGTAGTGGGTTTAGAATCAGAGAGCTTTGTACTGGGATCTCAGCTCTGTCACTAAGCAGCCTAGTGGCCTCACATAAGTTCCTTAAACCTATGTGCCCCAATTTCCTCATCTACAAAATGGGAATAAAAATAACAACTTCTTATGGGGCCTCATGGGGAGTAAATGAGATGAGGAATAGAAAAGGGTCCAAGAAGGTTCCTAGCACATAGCGACGTAGCAAGTGGCCTGACACTCTTGTCCCTGTCCTTCCCAGCAGGAACTCAGTGTCTCGTGTGCCAGAACTACATCCCACAGCCTCCCTTCGCCCTCAATAGCAATTTCAGCTCTCTCTCTCTCTCTCTCTCTGCTGAGTATCCTGCAGGAGGTGACTGAAGACAGGAATCTACTGCGTGTGTGAGTCCAGAACTCTTGGCTGGGAGTGGAACTGGGGCAAGGGGCAGCTGGCTAAGTGACAGCCTGGAAGGAGGGCCTTGGCATTGATGAGTGAATGCAGTTAGCACTGATGAGACCCAGGGTTCCCTCTCCATATGGGCCTGTTAACTCGGCCATTGCACGCCTCTCCATAAGCACTGATGGGCAATGTCTGATTAGGGCCCCGGCCCAAGGTGGGTGGGTCATAAAGATTAGCAGCAGTAACAATAGCCATCATTAGCTGAGTTCTTAGCATGGTTATTCTGAGTTGTATGTGTATTACTTTATTTAATATTGATCTTTGCTCTTTAAGAGTTGGTACTAATAACAGTGGTTGTAATTACTATTATTTATACTTACCCTGCCCCAGGCACTGTGTGGAGCACATTGTGCACACACATTTTCTCAGTTATTTCCCCCACAACCCCGATATTACTATCCCTACTTTACAGGGAGGAGACTGAGGCTCAAATTGTGCTAGGTCAGTGCATCTCACACCTTGGTGTGCATGTAAAATAGCTGAGGTCTTGTTTCACTCCCGATTGTTCAGATCCAGCAGGTCTGGGGATGGGGGGTCTGAGACTCTGCTTTTCTAACAGGTGATGCGGATGCTGTTGGCCCATGGACCGCACCGGAGTAGAGAGGTTCTAAGTCACCCTGCTGGACAGTGGCCCATCTGGGGTCTGAACCCACACTGTCACACAGCTAACTCAAACGTGGGGCCGACTTGGAAAAGCACCATAATGACAGTAAAAAAGAGGACGTTTGAGAGGACAGAGGAGGGAGGGACTATTTCTGACCAGAGAGTAGAAGGCAGACGGTATGGAGGAGGTAGTTTGAGAAGGGCCTTCAAGGATGGGCAGGGGTTTGACAGAAATGGAAGGGAAAGGGCATCTCGGGTCATGGGCAAGAACAAAGAAAAGAAGAGTGGGGTGCGTGTGAGGGGTACCACTGCTGAAGCACAGTGTATATTTTGGGCTGAGTTGTATGCCCGTCCTAATTCCTATGCTGAAGTCCTAACCCACGTACTTCAGAATGTAACTTTGTATGGAAATAGGGGTGTTGCAGATGTAATGGGCTAAGATCAGGTCGCACTGGAGTAGGGTGGGCCTGTAATCCAATATCACCAGTGTCCTTATAAAAGGAGAACATTCAGACACTAAGACACACACATAGGGAGATTGGAGTTATGCTTCCACAAGCCAAGGAACCACCAGACTCTGGGCGAGGGGCCTGGAAACCTTCAGAGGGAGTGTGGCCCCGCTGACACCTTGATCTTGGGCTTCTCAGCTCCAGAACTGTGAGACAATACACTTCTGTCTTTAAACCACTCAGCACTTGGTACTTTGTTACAGCAGTCCCAGCAAACGAACGCAGTGCATCTGTTGGGTGCCTGTTATGGGCGTGATGGCAGATGGTCTCTAGGGTGAAAAATACTCTCTTGTTACTAGGAAGTATTTCTAAGTATAGGTTGAAGTTCCTCTCCTTACCTGAGAAGGTCATAGTGGGGGACATGGGGCCAGAACTACCAGGTATCGAGTCCCGCTCCACGTCAAAGACTGCTAGGCATGCTCCATGCCTTAATGTCATCCTCGGCACACTCTTAGAAGGACAATCCTATTAAGCTCATTGCACAGAGGATGAGACTGAGGGTCAGGGAGTTTAGGTCACTTGCTGAGGGATCCAGAGATAGGAAATAGTACCACAGACACTAGGGCCCAGCGATCTGACTTCTCCCAATCCTTCCACCATTGTAGAATGCATCATGATGAGAAAGGTGCCCAGAGTGGGGCCACACCTTGAGAAAGGGAAGGAGCCCAAGATCAGGAGGTTGGCAAAGAGATCTGACTGCAGAATTCTTACCATGTGAGATAACAGCCCTCTTATTGTTCAAGCTACTTTTAGTTGGGCCATCTGTTGTTTGCAAAAGCATCCGAACAGAAGCAGCCGTTTAAAATGAGCCAGGCCTTTAGGTCTAAGATATATGGGTGTCAACAGGAGCCAGCGAACAATACCCTTGTTTCCCCTCCCACATTCTGAGCCAACTGAGAAATAAGAACAAGAGAAGGGCAGATGGAGCCCCCAAACACCACTTTTACTAAAGATAAAGCTGCTATTAGAGAATGTGGCTCTATCTGCTGGGAAGTGGGCTGCCTTATGTTGCACCCAGAATAGGCAGACTCGCCCACCCAGGTGTAGGCAGCTCCAGGCCACAGCAGGGACTGGAGGGACCAAGCAGAACCTGTGGGCAGCTCACTCCCAAGAGAGAGTGGGGAGGGAGGTGTGGGCTGCCGTCCCCAAGATCCTTTTCTCAGACTCCCCAATGAGCCAGCTTGCTCAGCGAGGAGGGCAGGTGAGCAGTCAGAGACCCTAGAGAGGGCTGCTTCTGGGGGACGTACCCAGAGTGGGGATGAAATTTTCTTCCAGAAGGGTAAAACCAAAAGAAAGAAAGAAAAAGAGGGGGCTGGGCTGAGGTGTGGATAGAGAATGAGAGAGAGAGAGCATGCAAAGAGAGTAATTGTATAGCATAAACTTATTTTTGTTTTAAAGAATGGGGATACAGCCCTTCCATGTGTATATGTTTGCATGAGCACAGACTAGCACAGGAGAGTATACCCTGAGGTCACCCCAAGGGGTGAGGAAGGGAAAAGACCAGGGAGAGAAAGATGACAAGTGGTGTTTAAGGGAGTCGAGGCCGCGAGGTGCCAGGCTCTTGCCCACTAGAGACTGCCAGTCCTATGCGGAAGCTCAGATGACCTTCTAGGGTCCCACATGGCGAATGAGCTAGGGTTACGGGTTTGTTCGGGCTGGAACAGAATCATGCAGACTGTTCATGAGAGATCGAAGACGTCAGAGGAGGGTTCACGCAGGGGAGGGACCCTGGTTGGGAGGCTGAGGAGAGTTCAGGGCAGCAGTGCTCAGAGACTGGTCCCCATACCAGCAGCATCCACGTCCCCTGGAAACTTATTAGAAAGATGAATTTGTGGGTCCCACCCCAGGTCCACTGAGTAAAACTTGGGGGATGTTTTACCACGCCCTCCAGCTGACCCTGATGCTTGCTAAAATCTGAGAAGCTCCGATGTCGAAGATGCAGTTTTGGAATCAGATCACCTGAGGTTAATCCTGGCTCTGGTTCTTGATAACTCTGGGGCCTTGAGCAACTCAGAAAACTTCTGGGGAAAATGGGAATATTGCCCTATCTTATAGGATGATAATTATTAGGTATATCATACCTAATAATGCTGGGCACCATTTTTGATAATGAAGCCCAGGGTTGAACAGTCATGACCTCTGACCTCCAGGAGCTAGCAGTCAGTGGGTTGTAATAAGAGCCAATATTTATTGAGCATCTGCTATGTGCCAGATACTATGATGGGTGCTTTATGTGTATCATCTCATTTAGTTCTCAAAACGCCCCTGTAAGGTAGGAACAGTTTTTACGCCTTTGTTCCCCTCAGAAGAGGATGAGCAGCCAAGCCAACTACTCACATGGCCACTGAGTGTGGACAGCCAAGAGCCAAACACAGGTGCGTCCATCCCTGGAGCCCAAGAGAGGAAAACCTCTGTGTTGTGGACCGAGCAGGCAATAAGCCCAGTGTGAAGAGCCCCTTTCCCGGAGAAGGGAGACCAGAGCTGTGAGACAGGCCCCAGGTAAAAGTGAGAGGAGTGTTTGCAGGACCCCCTCCTTGGCTGTTTAGACATGGGGGTAAATTTTTCCACAATTCCACACCTACTGCCAATTTAAAGGATCCACATGTTTAAATCTTTAAAGCTGTTGGCTCAAGATCATTGCTAGGATTCTAGAATGAGGAATAGGGTACCTGTTCCTTACTCTCCCGAAAAGCCAAAATGTTCAAGAGAGAAGTGACTTATGGGGAACATCTGAGAGAATTGCCACTTTTAGGACTAATGCAAAGGCGTCATCAGGCTGAAGCAGTGCTGCCACATTGAATTGTTGGTGGTGTTAACTTGGATTAATCTCTGTTTGCCTTCTCCCTGCCTCTCCTGCTCCTTGCTGGGCTGATTATCTGCTGCCCTCTGGTCGGCTCTGTGTCCCCAGAGGCTGACCACTGCACAATCCATCAATCAGCTGCCCTTGGCCTCTGGTTTCCAGCTGGTGGTGCCAAAAGGAGATGGGAAAGCAGGAGGACAGAGACATGGGTTCTCCATTCTCCCCACACCCTCCTGCACGGCTACAGTGGGTCTCGCAGAGGCCACTTTTCTCTGTGGCCACAGTCCCTGTGCAGCTCCCTCTTCCTTGGCCCCAGCTCTCACCAGCAGCCAGCCCCTTCCCTCGTCCCTCGAGGTCTGAAATGGTAATGGCTTTTGGCCCTTGCTGGCCCCTCAGATGCTTCACCATCCTTCGTAGCTTTCCTTAACCCTGCCCACACCTCATAAATAAGCTCTTTATTACACTCTCTTCCTAGTAAACTTTTTGAGCATCTCATCTGTTTCCTGATTGGGACCACTGCTGATGCAGACAGCCACACCAGCAATGGCCAGCACTGATGGAGCGCCAATCACATGTGCAGCCTTGCTCTGAAAGCTTTACCCGCTCCAACTCATTTAACCCTCCCTGTGTAGTTGGCACTAGCTGGCATTATTCTCGAATGAATGATAGTTACCTTTGGCCAATGAACTTCAGGCATGGTTCCAGATGAAGCGAACAGAAGTAAATGGAAAAGGAAGCTCCGATAATGGTCTCTGACTTGTGTTAGCATGCCATGGAGATTGATGTGGCAGAGGCCTCAGTCAGCGATAGCTTCTCATTGGGGTTCATTTTTCCCCCACAAGCTCTTGAGTGCTGGAACTGTTTCCTGGGCTGCTGGGTCCCTCCAAGCACCCAGCACAGGCCAAGAGGCTGCAGCAGTTGCTCCATGAACTCCTGCCGACTGATGGATTGGCTGACACCATGTGGCTGAATGAGTAGATGCTTTCAGAGCAGCTGCTGCCAGGGGAAAATTCCAAATGCAAAATATTAGTATTAATTATCACGACTGCTCTTTCGGCTGTAGGCACTGTGTCTGCTTACAAGGAAGAGATAAGGCATCCCTGCCAGAGTAAAAAGACTGATTAATGCTGGTGGATTTTGTCCTCTGAGAGGAGGCAGCAGGGTGTTATTTTCTTTTTCATGACTTCTAGCCTGGGGTTTAAAAGAAGAAAAACCAACCCACATGTGAGACCTGGCTAGGCCCAAGGCTGCGTGACCTTGGGTGAATTATTTAACCTTACTGTGCCGCAGAGTCCTCATTGATTAAATGAGAAGTTAGGACTAAGTAACATCTATGATCCCTTCTATCAGTTCTCCAAAGATGCTCGGCAATGCAACACCAAGGCCCCAGCTGATTGGCTACTTGTATTCATCCATCCTTTCTCCTACCGATGCCACTGCCTCCCGCCTCCTGGGTTCTTCAGGATGCGAAAGCTGATGGGTTCTCCTTCTATTGCTGTGCACGCATGGGCATAGTGGGGAGAAGGGACAGAGGGAAGGGCCTGGTATAGAGTCCCTTCTTCTGCCTCCCCCCGCTCCCTCCCAATTACTTAATTATAGAAATTAATCCTTTTCATCCTCATAAAGCCTCGATGAGGGACATGCTGTTATTACCCTTTCTTTACTGTTGAGGACAGGGAGGCATGAGACTTTTAACTCACTTCTTGGAGGTCACACAGCTGGGAGTAGCAGCTGACCCTCAGCTGAAAGGACCTTAGAGCCCATCCAGCCTGCTGGGTCTCATCCCAGCCTGCACATTGGAGTCACCTGGGGAGTTTGAAACATGCTGTCACCCAGGTCCCACTTGGAGGTTCTGAGTTGGTTTGGATGTAGCTGGGTATCCACGTTTTTTAAATACCCCCCCCAGATGATTCTAACATGCAGCAAAGTTTGAGAACCACAAATTTTATGCAATTACCTACTTTGCTGATGAGGGAATTGAGTCTCAAAGAAGGAAAGTGGATTGCCTGAGCTCCTCCATCATGTCTGGCCCCACCCCACAGCCCTCCAGGTAGGAGTGCAGCAAGTGATGCTGGCACCTGGAGAAGCTGGCCCTGCTCCATGCAGCCCCCTCACCACCCAGTATCTCTGAATCCCCCCCAGGCATCACGGGGGCTGGTCTCCACTGTCCCCCCATCCTTCTACCCAGGTTGGCATCAGTCAAGCCTTGAGGTAACTTGAGAGCCCAAGGAGGGTGCTGAAACAGAGATGAGAGATGAAAATTTTCTGGGGTCAGCCCTGGGGACTTAATTATCCTTCAGCCTGAGCTCTTGTTCTCGTCCTCTCCCAGCATGTGACTTCCTGAGCTGAGTCCTCACAGGTTTGATCTGGTAGAGTCAACAGTGTCTGATCCATGTGAGTACTGGTGCCCAGCACACTGGCCCCAGGCAGGAACAGACTGGGGCCTTGGACTGAAACCAAAACTGAAGAGCAACAGCCTAAGATGTGCTTCCCATGGGCCAGACATTGTGAACATTATTTCCTTTATGCCTTACAAATATAAGTGGGAAGTATTATAAATCCTATGTTTCAATTATGGAAACAGACATAGAAGGGTTAAATGATTTGCCCAGGGTAGGTATATCAGCTAGTGACAGAATGGAGGGCCACCTCCTCCAAGAAGCCTTCCTTGAATACCAGATAGGGCAGAACAGATCCTCTTCTATGCTCCAGTATTCTCTATGTGTTACTTATCTCCCTTTATAATTAAGTATCCAGCAGTACTGTTATTTAATGAGGCCCTGTCTCTCCCACTAGACTGTAAGCTCCTTGAGGGGGGCTGCTTTAACTCAATCCCCCCATATCCCCAGGTCTCAGCCTAGTGCCTACCACTTGGCAGACCAGCCACTGAATCAATGTTGAAAGAAAGAAAAGACAAGTAGTCCAACTGATTCCGAATTCAGTGTTTATACCCATGTATAGTCTGACAGATTTCCCCAAAATTTACATCAACTAGTTGGGAATGATCTCCAAAATTAGCTGCTTCTGAGAGAGCCGGGTGGCCCAGGAAGAGAAAGCCCTCAGTCCTTCCTATATTAAGGATTTGGGGGAATCCCTGGGAATGTTTAACCTAAGGAAAAAATCTTAGATTCCATCACAGTTGTGCATCCTTTATGCGTCTGTATTGACTCAGTGGAGGCCAAGGGCCTGTGCTGAGCAGGAAGAGATCTGGCCATTCAACTGGATCATCAGAATTCACTAAGCATTACTTCTGTGACAGGCTGCAGCTTTTATGATTGCATTTAGCTGCAGGCAGCAGCAGCCCATTTAGTAGATTAACCAAACTGGGGTTTGATTTTTATACCTGACAACCAATCCAGAAGTGGGAAGTGCCAGGTCCTCACAGATGCTCAAGCAAGTCCACCTGCTGCTCTGTTGTCCCCAGTGTGATCTTTCACCCTCATGGTCACGAGATGGCTGCTTCACCTGCAGGTGTGGAGTCCCAGGTTCCAGGTGGAAAGGTGGGGTGAGGGTAAGTGAAAATAAAAGGCCATGGGCAAAGAACCAGCTGGGTCTGACCCTTTATAAGGAAAGCAATGTCTTTTCTAGAAGCTCCCCCTAGAAAATTGAAGTTGCATCTCATTTGTCCAAGCTGAATCACATGACACCTGAGCTTCAAGGGAGTCTGCAGGGGTGAATATTCTCAATGAAGCATGTTGCCCCATGGGATTCTGTTAGAAAGGAAGGATGGGCACAGAGTAGGCGACTGGCAACACCTATCATGCAGGTTCTGTGCTAGGCACGTGGAGTATAAAGATGAGCAACACACGGCCCCTCCCACCATGGGACATACTGCCTGATGGAGGAGTCGGACATGAAATCACCCTTTTACAGGACAGCATACGTTTTGCTAGAAGAGCAGTGGGGGCACAGAAAAGGAGGGAGGGAGTAAGCAGATTATCTGGAGTTGGAGCGAGTATCACAAAGAAGAGGGCATTTTGACCTTTGGGACAGAGGACAACGAGATAATGGTTTTCCAGGTCAGCAGAGCGAGGGCCTGACCTCCCTGCTCTCAAACTGCCCGTCAGCCCCAGTTATTGGGATTACTCCATTCTGAGTGCTTTAGATCCGAATGCAACTAGCTCTATTTTTTTCTATTTTGGGGCGGGTCTTGAAGGATGAGTAGGAGTTCAGCAGGTAACCAGTGAGAGCCTGGCCATACAAAACCCGGTTCCAGTCTTTCTTTCAGCCTCAGCTCTTGGGATTACTGTGCTCTGCAGGCTTTAGAGTTCCTTGACAACTTGCCGTTCCCACATATTCCAGAGTTCATTATTTCTCTGTGCCTTTCCCTCTGAGCAGGCTGTTTGGAGGGTGAGGAAGGACTTCATCAGAGGGAGATGTCTGCAGGAAGATGGATAGCAGTCACATGGCCCAGCTGCAGAATTTGGCTTTGCTGGTCTTCAGAATGAGAAAGGGGAGACCAACACTTGGTGAACCCACCTCCACCCCTCCACCCTGATCACATGAGGGAACACTAGATACATCATCTGATCCCCCAAACAACCCTATGTGGTAAATATTGTTATATGCCTTTTGTAGCCTGGGAAACTGGAACTCTGCGATGAAACCATTTATCCACTATTGTGCAGGTATAAATAGACTTGAATCCTGCCCATCCGATGTCAGGGCCCACACTCCTTCCATCGAACCATGAGGTCTTCTTGGTGGCTTTCCTTTTCCTGGCTTCTCCCTTATTTCTGGAGGTCAACACTTCCTTTTAGAGGTTTGACTTCTGGGTATTCCAGAAGGTGAGCTTCCACCTTGAATTTCCCTTCTACTCTTCACTCTCATTCTGAATTACAGAGGTGGTCTCAGCTGGAGCATGGCAGAAGGGGAACAGAGGTGATTTTATTCCCCAGGTGGCATCTGAAAAGTCTGGAGACATTTTTGATTGTCACAGCTGGGCAGGTGAGCTGTTCTTGGTAGGTAGAGGGAAAGGCCAGGGATGCTGCTTAGCATCCTAGTCCCCAGGACAGTGCCCGCCCCCAACAAAAAATTATTCCACCCAAAATGTCAGTATTGCTGGGGATGAGAAATCTGCGTTCAAGTTAGTCTTCTTAACACTGAGAAAGCAGGTTCTTTCTGGAAGGTTCCGTGAGTAGTTCTCGCTGTATTTCTCTCTCCCCCTCTTGACTCAAGGCAAAGTGGTGAGGTACCCTGTGCTGGTTGTTTTCTACCTCTCTGCCCACCTCATAAATTTTTGTTCATCTCAGTTCCATTTGTAGTTGTAATTCTCATGAAGAGCCTAGCCTGCAGAGTCAGGCCTCCTGGGGTTCAGATTGGGAGCCCATGGCTTACCTGGGACAAGTATTTAACTCCTCGAGGACTCAAGGTCCATCTTTAAAATGGAGACAGCAATAGCACAAATCTTGTTAGGGTGGCTTTGAGAATTTAATGGGATAATTCACATGAATCAAAGTGCCCAGGCAGACGATAAATACTCCACATGTGTGTGACATTGTTGTTGCTCTGAGCTTTGTACCTTACCTATTACCTCTTTTTTCCTTTTTTTTTTCTTTTTAGCCATTCAATTTCTTTGAAAAGCATCTGGTATAGCACGAAGCAAGCAGACTCTGGGCTGAGATATCTCAGAGTTCCAATCCCAGAGCTGCTAACTTGCTGGCCCTGTGATCTTGGACAAGTCTCTTCTCTGTGTCTTATTTTCTCGTCTGTAAAGCTGAGATAATAATGCTACTTCATAGTTCTTTTTTTATTACTTTATTGTTGTTCATTTACAGTTGTCTGCATTTCCCCCCCACCACTCCCCCCCACCCCAGCCAATCCCACCTCCCTCCCTTGCTCCCACCCTCCTACTTCATAGTTCTTGTAAGGATTAAGCTCCTTGACAGTCTGACCCTTAATAGGCATTCAGTAAATGTTTGCCATCTACTTTTTCTATTTCTGAGTCTTCCTGGACATTGACAAATTAGCATTTTTGAAGCATCTTACACCAAAATTGCAGAAATGATTCATGCCTGAGAAATATTGGGGAGGACAGTCCTAATATTGGGGGAACCAAAGAGCCCATAGAGTAAATGTTCAGGAGCTCACCTCCATGAGATGTGGGGACTGAGACTGTGCACCCTTCTCAGAAAATGTTCTCACTAAAGCACAGGGGAGACTCCATACATGGATTTGCTTGGTGGCCTGCGATGGAATTCAGTATTGAGAGCATTGTTTAGAAATGATGCTTCCAGGCTGCAGGAGCTAAGGATGTAAGTGGCTTTGCTTCATTTCTCTGCAGGAGTTAGCAGGCAGAAAAGAAACGCTTCCACAACAGAGGAAAGACGCCCTTTAGACACACTCTCCACACTGCTGTCTGTTCCAGAAGGCTGGGCCACATGGACCACAGCCGTGAGTTCTGCCATTTTTGAGTCTTGGCTGGTGAAGAAGGAAAGAGAGTAGGTGGGGGTATTTATTTCCCTGCCAACTGGCTACTCTGCAAAGGCCACCACTTTTATTCAGGTGACTATCCACCGAAACTTCTTTCTTTGGGTTCCCATGAGCTGCCCCTGGTCTCTCTCTCTGGCAGCCCAGGGGAGTAATGGCTGCTCAAGGTTGCTCCCCCCAACATAGTGCATTCTCCCTGTGGGTCCTCACCCTGCCCCAGTCAGATGGGTTGGGAACAGCCTCTCTGAGGAGGCGATTTGAAAGCTGATGCCTGAAAGCAACAGAGGAATTGGCCAGTTGACTGCCTTGTTTGGGGTGGAGGATTCCTAACACGAAATGTGGGCAAACAATAAGCAATCAGGTACTTTCATCCAGAGAGCAACTTCTGCTATGCAGAGAGAGAGAGAGAGAGAGAGAGAGAGAGAGAGAGAGAGAGAAGGAGAGAATATTTGGGAGGCATGTTTGTTTTCATTGGAGAGAAATTTTAAAAGCCAGATTAAACAAGCCTCATTAGGGTGGGCCATTTTCCAGGACAGCCTGTCACACTGTCCCTATACTTGGACTTTATTTCTCCCCTCCTTCGCTGGCCTGCCCAGGAGCAAAGTTCAGCCTGGCTCCATCCTGTCTTAACCAACTCCAGGCAGGGCAGGGTACCACATGCCTGCTCTGTGTACAAAGATGACCAGACAATCCCACCAAACCGATCACAGCTGCCCCGTGGTCTGCTACATATCACGGAGGATTACTGTGCAGGAGCTGGGCTCATATTAAAATATTAATCTACATTTTAAATGTTTTCCATTGTGTCCATGGGGATTCCATTCCCTATGTTTGTGAGAGCTCTGAGGCCAGTGGTGTGTTTGATTTTGAGTGTTTAAAATGAAGGCTAAATATGACTTGGAATAAAGCATGCAAGTAATAGCACAGTAGCTAAGATGCTTCCTTAGTAAATACTGACTTCCAAGGCTTTCCTTCCCACGAAGAACATCTGAGGCTGCCAGGCTGAAGCAGACCCTAGAGATAGATCATCTCCTTGAGCTGGTTCAGCCTCTCAGTTTAAACTCTCCCTTTCCTCCTCCCTTCTTCCTTGTCTTCTCAAAATGTAAATCGACCACCTGTATGAGTTTCCTGTGGCTGCTATAACAAATGACCACAGACCTGGCGGCTTAAAACAGTACAAACGTATTCTCTTTAGTTCTGGAGGTCAGAGCCCAACATGGGTCTCACTGGGAGGAAATCGAGCTGTCAGCAGGGCTGTGGTTCTTTTGGAGGCTCCAGGGGAGCGTCCATTTCTTTGCCTTTTCCAGCTTCTAGAAGCCACCTGCCTTCCCTAACTTACGGCCCCTTCCTCCATCTTCAAAGCCAGCAATAAACAGTCAAGTCTTTCTCATGTGGCACCACTCCCACTCTGACTCTCCTTCCTCCCTCCTTCACTTATGAGGACTCTTGTGAGTCCACTGGGCCTGCCTGGGTAACTCAGGGCAACCTCCCTGCCTCACACCCTGAATTTAATCACGCTGCAAAGTCCTCTCTGTCAAATAAAGTAACATATTCACAGGTTCTGAGGATTAAAATTTGGACATCTTTGGGAGCCCCTTCTTCTGCCTATCACACCACCCCTCGTGCAGTTTTTTTCATTGTTTGTAGAATTTATTTTTTTAAAAACTAGTCTTTTATTTATAAATGTCACTCAATCATGTCAATATTTTCAAACACAGAAAGTAAAAAGTCTTTCTTTTCTTTGCCCCTCCCCAGTCTACTCCACAGACTTTTCTGTGTATCCTTCCATAAATTTTGTATAATACATGAGTACATATGTGTGTGCTTAAAAATTATACAAATCAATGCCTACTATGTGTCTAGTTCTACCACCCTCTTGCAGCTCAGTTTTTCCAAGTGATATGCTTTCACAGCACCTGCACTCCTTATTCTCACTGCCCATCCACATTGTAGTTCACTGCTTAGTTGTGAAATTATTACACACAGCAGCTACATACACACATTTAATGTCTGTCCCCCTATCTGAACAAAAAGCCTAATGCTAAGCCTAGTGCAACTCATACTTATTGAGCAGCTATCACAGGCCAAGCACAGTGTGAGGTACAGAAATAAACATTCCTGACTTGTTCTTTGCCCTTGTGGAGTTTATCGTCTACCAGGAGAATCAAACATCAAGCACACAAATGCATGTATTGTAGCATGATTGTACATGTGGTGAGCCCATGAGGTTAAGGGTGCTTGGAGAGGATGTGATGGGAAAGCTGACTACAGCAGATTGCATCATTGGTTTCAGTTCCTTATCTCTCCTTGTAGCTTTGACCTTGTTGTGTGATGCTGAGGCTTCTTCCATAACAGCAGAGTATATTTGTACACATCCCATTGACTTTTGGCTTGGCCATGTGACTTGCTTTGGCCAGTAAGATGAAGCAGAGATGACTGAGCCAATTCCAAGTGCAAGTCTTGACAGGTCTTGGTGTGTTTCCATTTGTTCTCTTGTGCCTCTACCATTGCCTTAAAAATATGACTCAATTAGCCCACTGGTTCTGTGAGGAGGCAGAGTCACCCCAGATTAAGCAGAGCCTAGATTAGCTGGTCTCTGAGCCCTGGATGTGAGTGAAAGAGCCCAGATGAAATCAGCAGAGCTGTCAGGCCAATCCCAACCCAGGCCAGCTGAACTCTAGCTAACCTGCACCCTTGTGAGTTCAAGAAATGCTTATTGATGTAATCTGCTAAGATTGTTGAAGGCATTTTTAATACAGAGTTATTGTTTGTAGTTAACTGATACACTGACTTCATCCGAGCAGGCTGTGGCAGGATGCCCTAGCGCAATGACATCTCAGTGAAAGCTAAGTGGGTGAATGAGAAGGAGAGGCATGTTCCAGGCTGAGGGATGAGCAAAGGCTCTGAGGCAGGAAGGATCTGGGGCAAGAAGGACCTGAACATTTGATAAGCTGAAAGAAATTATGATTTTCTAGGAGTACATAGGCGACCAGGTGTGGTAGAAGAGAACTGGAGAGGAAACAGACATGTGTATGTTTCCCTGCTCTGTCATGGCACTAGGAAAAATTAATCTGCTGCTGTGTTGTGCATTTTTGTGATGCTTCCAGCTATAATTCCCTTGGTGAAAGGGTCCATGATGTATTTGCCTTTGTCTCTTGTCACTCTTTCAGAGCAGTATCTTCCATCACAGTAAATGGCCACTATCACAGGTGAATGAAGGAGTTCAGCTAATGAGGGAGGTGCTGAAAGAACAGCTCCCCAGCATCTCCTAAACTTCAGACAGTGACTACAATTTCTCTTATTTTGGTAATTAGGTCTTCGGTGAAGGCCCCTCTCCTTTACCCATCACTCCCTATTTTCATATTGAGCTTTATGTTTCCTCGGGGACCTTATTACCCAAGTCCCAAATATATTACTGGACAGGCAAGTTATCAATACTACCCTTGAAATAGCCTTTTTGGTATTGTTAACACCTGATTACAAAATATATATATCTGATGTTATATTTACAGAATTATTGCTTTGGTATGTCTCTTCCACTAGGGACTTTGTCTTCTTCATGGCTATATCCTCAGTGCCTAGGACTGTGCCTAACACAGGTGTAGATGCAAAAAACGTATTTGTTAATGTATGTGTGATGAGATGCTGAAATAGTGAAGAACTCTCAAAGAAGTACAATCCTGAAGTTTGTGAACTCACTACTTGTTGGTTCAGTAAGAAAGTGGGACAAAGCTTTCTCACATGGGATGGGGAGAATCCACAGGCAGAGCAAAGGAGTGGTTAAGTCATCTATGATTCTGTGATTCTTACTGGGACAGGTAGGGCCTTAGGGCTTTAACCTACAATCCTGTAGTTAAGGGGTTACAGTATTGTATCAGTTACCTATTGCTGTGTAGCAAACCAAAACTAAATAGCTTAAAACAACCGCCACTGCATTTGCTCAGAATTCTGTAGGACAGAAATATGGAATAAGTTCTACTGGGTGGTTCTCCTGGTCTCACCTGAATTAACTCATGTGGCTGCGATCATATGGCAACTAGACCAGGGCTGGAAGAGCCAAAGGCTGGTGGTGATGGATGTTGATTAGGCCACTCAGTCTATAGGATCTCTCATCCTCAAGGATGACGGTAGCCTCACGGCAGCAAGGAGGGTGACCAGCGATACTGCTTTGCCTGGGACTATCTTGGGTTTTTAGCAGTGAAAGTCCCATATCATAGGAGACTCTGCAGGTCTGGGAAAATCAGAGTGGTTGGTCACTCTAGCAACAAGAAAGAAAGAGAGTGGCAGTTACAAGACCTCTAAGGTCTAAGCTTACAACTTGCACAGTGAGACTTCTGTTGCATTCTATTTATCAAAGCATGTCATCACAAGACCAGCCCAGATTCAAAAGGGCAGAGAAATAGACTCCAAGAACTTGATGAGAAATGCAGCAAGCACATATTGCAAAGGGGAATGCATACAGGAATGGGAGGATTTTTACAATCTACTTACAAGCACTGTGGAAACTGAGACCACAGACTCATAAGTCAAAGTAGGCTTTTTTGGTTATTGAAAAATCTACGAAGGAAAAAAATATTGAGAGAGCCATCACTAGCCAAATGTCGAGGGACAATGGCACTTCAGTGTCTTACACATCAAAATTATAGGCTTTCTTTTATAGGTAAGTACAACCTAAGACACCCCTCCTTGGAAACAGTGCTGATGGTCAGCAAGTTGGGAGGGATGGTAAAATATTCAGGCAATGAAGAGAAGGCTTCTTGCTGTTAAGAGAGGGGAGGGCAAATCTTGTAATCAAGTGTTAACAATACCAAAAAGGCTATTTCAAGGGTAGTATTGATAACTTGCCTGTCCAGTAAAATATCTGGGATAATAAACTTTATACTTGTATAGTAATGCTTACTGTGTTCCAGACACTGTTCAGTGTAGGCGATTTACATCAGTTAGCATGTTTAAAAGTCATGTTTACGGATGAGAAAACTGAAGCTGATGGTCACCTAGGTAGTAAGTGGTAGAGTTGGGATTTAAATCCAGGCAGCCTGGCTCTTACCTGGCCTTTCCAGGAGCTACTGCTTTGCTGAGAGGTTAACTTCCTTTTTCTAACTAGTGGTTGAGAATAATAATCTAAAGGTCTATCTGTTATGGAGGTTGCTCTTTCTCTTTGGGGTTAGAGAGAGGGGGCAGCCTAGGGGGTTTAGCCCTGGAACAGAAGTCCAAGGCTTTGGTTTCCACCTGGGTGGGAATGGAGGAACCTCTTATGCAGGCGTGGTGGTTTATTCTGTGTTACAGCTGCGGTCTGCACCATCCTAGAGTAGCCTGGAAGCCCCACAGTCCAAAATTCCGCCTCCGCCTCTCTCCCGCCCCCCGCAGGAACATGGCTGTGGAGGTGGGCAAGAGGAGGCGGCTGTTGAGAGGGTCCACAAGGCTGGCTGGCCTGGAAAACGCACAACCCAGAAGGGCCCTCGGTGCAGGCATGGCTGACGCTCTGGGGCCAGCAGGTGGCTGTGTGGGATTTCCCAGTCGTCATAGGGTGGACCAGACCTCAGAGAGAATCATCTCAGCACCTGCCCCCATTGTACATCTGGGCAAGCTGAGCACTGGCCCCTCTGGGAGCCTTGGGAGAGAACTTAGCTTTTACCACATTTTTTTCTGAGCCTGTTTTTCACGTCTGTGAAATGGGACAGTTTTTTCCTGGCCTCTATCCGTTCACTGAACACTGATTACGGTCTTACCAGGCATTGTGCTAAGTGCTACTTATTCACAAGATTATTGTGGGAAAAACAAATGGGATGAAAGTGAAAGCATTTGGCATGCTTTTAAGCATGTTATAAATGTGAGAGTTCTTAGGAACTCACATTTATGCTCGTAGATGGTTTTTTATTAAGACACAGGTCAAGCGTTGCTGTTTTCTGACCTCAGGTCCCCCCACTCTTCCTGGATGGATTTCTTGTAGAACGGATCCGGTTAGTCACTGAAAAGGCAGAGAATGATGACTGGCTCAGTGTAATTTTCTGGCAAGTTTGGAATATATTTCAATCTCTTAATTAATTTGGGAGGTTGAAAATTGTTGATGTTGAAATGGAACATTTGGCTCCTGCTTCTCTTCCTTCCCTCTTTGGTTGATAAAAACCCAGTAATAGGAAAAACACTGTTGGCATTCTCATTGCTTCCTCTTTTCATTCACAAGGCTCAGTGTTCCGTTTGTATAATATAGTAGACATAATAACATTTATTCTTTGGTAGATTAAAACATGTTTATACAGCCCTGGCTGGTGTAGCTCAGTGGAGGGGGTGCGGGCCTGTGAACCAAAGTGTTGCCAGTTCGATTCCCAGTCAGGGCACATGCCTGGGTTGTGGGCCAGGTCCCCAGTAGGGGGCACGTGACAGGCAACCACACACTGATGTTTCTCTTCTTCTCTTTCTCCTTTCTTTCCCCTCTCTCTAAAAATAGATAAATAAAATCTTAAAAAAATAAATAAAACATGTTTATACAATAACTAATATAGACAACGTATTGTGCCAACCCCTCAAGACATGAGAAAATGACTATGTCTGGTCCCTGCTCTCAGGGAGCTCACAGTATTGAGAGGAAAGAATGTAGTGGGAGGTCTCATACAAATAGAGTTAAATTAAGATTAAATGGGGATTTCACAGAGAGACTTCATTATTTTATTAAAGACATGGGTTATTTTATTTTATTCATGATTGGTATTATGTTTTTCAGTGAATGCTGTTTAGAGCCAAAGTTACACGCTTCCCTTATTTGTCATGAAATGAATTTAAGTTCTTTGCCTGCTCCTGGTACACTATACATTATCCCAGATATGCTCTGGACTCTGGGAACATATTCTCAAAGAACCTGTGTGAGGCACATGAAAGGAGAATTTCTAAGGCCTGATTTTGCTTCTCTTGTTAGTGTTGTGGCCTTGGGATTTGCTGCCCTGTCCCACGAACATGCATTCCTAACTCTTGATCTCTCTTAGCCTGATTTCAAGGTACAGCTGGTCTACCACACGTTCCCGACCATCTGTATCAATATTGATCTTTCCTCTCTTTAAACTGTATGTAGCATTCACAGTCCACTGCTCTTATCCTGACATTTCATCATAGACCACATTGTATTATACGTGAACTTTTATTATAAATTGTCGTTGAGCAGGGATTTGGGGCAATGCACAGTAGATGAAAAAGCACAGGTTTGGGAGACTAACTGGTCTGAGTTTAAATTCTCGTTCCACTGCTTATCGGCTGTGTGACTGAGATTTTGTGAACTTCAGTTTTCTCAAATATCACATGTTCTGCAGGATCGTTACTAAGGCATGTAGTGAGAGTTAAAGGAGATGGGAAGCATCTTCCTTTCCTTCCCTCCTTCCCTTTATATTTGTGGACCCCAGCCCTATACAGTGTCTATAGGTTCTACTTAATATCAGGTGTATGAATGAGGACTGGTGCATACAGTTAAATTATGACTGTGGATTAAAGGCTTTCTCTCATCCAGAATCATAAAAGATTAGAATATGCATCTTCTGATTTTCAGCCCAATATTCTGTCCATTATATGGTGGGGTCCACAATGAGTCTTTCCTTAGTGCACATTAAGCATATGAAGTCCAAAGCACCATCTCGTCAAAGAAACAGATGCGGCAGACTTCCTGTTCTCAAGATGTTTCAGTCTGTCTGGGAAGCTATGGATACCTAGCTCTTACCCGTGTGACCTCTGTTCCAACAACTAAACCTCTACAATGTGGATTTCTCTGGGCTATGGGCCAGGCCATCTTTGAGCTTCACACTCTCCTTGGGTGAGGTCATCCACCTCCATGGCTACCCGCCACGTGCCAGGAACTCCCAAATTTATATCTAAAGTTTAGACTTTTCAACTGCAAACACATATATACAGCTGTCTACGTAACAAATGCATATATTCCACAGCTACTTCAAATTAAATTTATCTGAAGCAAGCCTCCTTCTCCTTCAAACCTTCCCTACCTCCCATGTTTCCCATCTTTACTGAGTGGCTACAGCCAGGGACCCAGGAGTTACCCTTGTAGTCTCTCATCTCTCATGTCCCCTGGCCCACAACCCAATCACTAAAATCAACCAGCTTCTACCTTCAAAATATAATGGAATCCACTTAATTCTCTCCATCACCATGAACATTGCCAAAGTTCAAGCCACCATCTCTGTCCCCTGTAACCGTAACAGCTACCTCTCAACTCTCCTCTAATCCATTTTCCATGTGGCAACCAGAGTGATCTTTTCAAGTATTGAGCTGATTAGGCTACTTCCCTGCTGAAACCCCCACCCCCCCATGCCTTTGCTGGTAGATTAAGATTTAGTCATTCCAAATGTCAGGCTTTCAGAGAGCCCACAGAAGTGGCCCCCGCTGACTTCTGTAACTCCAGCTCCTACTGCCCCCCACCCAGTTACCTCCTTCCAGCCACACTGACCTTCTTTTTGTACATGGATGGTCACTGTTTCCGGGAAGTCCTCCCTGCCCCACCCCCACTGTTTAGATTGGTTCCCTTATTATGCCTTCTTATGAAATCTTGACCTATTTTGGTACACTTTGTCTTAATTGTAATTATATAGTACTCTGCATAAATATTTGGTTGTTGACCTGC
>VMDR010003587.1:0-70368 GCA_007922815.1 Macrotus californicus
TTCTAGGAAATTCTCCAACAAATACATGCATGCAAATTTGCAAAAACACATATCCTAGGCTAGTCATTGAGTCACAGTAGAAAAAAAATGGAAACAATCTAAATATTCACCAACAGGGATTTGTTAAATCAATTATGTTCTCTCTCTACAATGAAATATCCTGCAGCCACTTTAAAAGAACAAAATAGATCTAGATATAATGATCAAGTGAAAAAAAACAAAAATAAGGTACAGATCATATTGAATAATGTAATATTATTTGAGATTTTTAAAGTGGGATTAAAATATTTTACAAAGAGCTTATTTAAATATAATACATATAAAAAGCATATATATGTGTATATATTAAAAACTTATGCATACATGATTGAATATACATAGAAAGGCATACAATGGTTGCTTTGAACTTTGGGTCAGGGATTAGAAAGACCTATTTTTCTCTATATCCCTTTAGAATGGTAATGCTTAAAAATTTTTCTTATTTTAAAAATAATTTTTAAAAAAGAAATGACCTTCCTTGGGCAAGTCACTTAACTTTTGTAAATGTTTCCTCAGTGGTATATGGGGGTAATAACAGTAGCAGCTGACACTAAGTTATGACCTTCAGTCCATCCTCTGTGCTCAGTTCTTTTAACATGGATTATTTAATCTAATCTCAAACCAAACCTGTCTAGCAAGCATTATTGCTTTATCCCCGTTTTATAGATGGGAAAAAAGACATATCACTAAACTAATAAGTGGAAGGGCCAGGATGTGTCAGTTTCCAGAATCTTCTACTTATAGGGCTGTGTAAGAAGAAGGGAGAAAGAGCAGGGGAGTTAAAGCAATGTCTGGCCCTCTCAAAGTGCTTAGGAAATGTTAGATATTACGACTACTGTTATTTCTTCTCTGCCAGGAAACTTCCCGCCATTAGAAACATGCACCACATTGAACAGAAACAAGGCTGGCTTTGTCCTGAAATCACTGTTGAAATTAGCAGGGACATGGTCATGAGTAATACACAGCCATAAGTTGAGCTTGAACATGTGGAAGCACCTCCCACCTCTTCAGCCTTGAAGAGGGTTGCCATGAGAGGTCATTAGGGAAAGCACTTGGGCAGGTTGTGTTCTTTCCCCCCTTGGGATATGATGGTTTTACCACTATTAATAACAGATGTGGCCAGGAAACTACAGACTGGAGATGGGTTATCACAAATTACATTTGAAAGCTTAATCTGATCACCTCTAGAGTCAAGGACTTAGAGTTTTCTTAATGGTCAAAGTCCTTCTCGTGTCACCATTTATGGACCATAGTTCAAGCCTGAGAGGTCAGTAATGTAGTTTATCTTTGTTCTGCAGTATTCATGTGTGCATGCGAGAGCGAGCATGTGTGCACATGTTTGTGTGTGCATACCTGTGATTCATTATTTTCTCCAAAGTTCAGCCAGGGGGCCCTGTCACCTGAACTCCCACTCAAGCTTACTTGATGTTTTTTTTGAGAAAACAGGAAGCCAAGGGGCTTCAATTCTGCTTTCAGCTCTGCTACAATTAACTCCCTTTGTGATTCCTAGGTTTTTGTTCATTTGGTAAATTAGGGCAGTTTCCCAATGTTTACTTCTTCGCCTCCCCACACAACTGAGAACTCCCAAAAGGCAGAAACTTTTGTATCAATCATCGAATTCTCAGTGTCTCAAAGCATGTCTGGCATATAGCACACACTCAGAAAACACTGAAGTTCCCTTCTAGCTACAGTATGGCATGGTTCCCTGAAATCATGATCTAGTTAGTGCATTGAGCTGATTCCAGCACATGCAGCAGATACCACTGGCTGGCTGTCAGCACTCTGCTCTGCCCACTGTTGAGACACCTTCATGAACATTTTCACTGAAATATAATATGTACAAAAGGAGATGATGCTGAGATCTGCCACATTTTCCTTTTCTCCAGCAGTATTGAAAATGGTTTGGATGAGGAAGAAACTGAAAGTATTAATTTGAAGAGTAAGTGATCTGCTGGTTTTGGTTATGCAGGCTGTGCCTGTCACTCTCATCCATTATGGAGAACTGGCCCCCGACAGCACCTGTCACCAAGGCCTCTGTACTCAGTCCCCTTGGTGAGGTAAGCTGGAGAGGCCACTAGCCAACAATATCTAATAGCTTCAAGTGACATGGAAGTCATTCCAGATCTGGAGGGGAAATGACCAAGAAGGACATTCTGGTCTTTTTATTCTCATGTACATTAGCCAGGATTCTTGGGTGTAAACAACACAAACACACTCTGGCCAATAGAGGCAGGAGAGAATTTATTTTAAGGATTTTAGGTACCACAGAGTAAGCAGGATACCCAAACTGGTTCCATTGCCACCAGCTACACCACCCCACTGCTAAATACCAACGGCCTCTCAGAGGCCCCACCACCATGGTGAAGTTTAATTTGCCCGTTTACCTCTGCACTGCCTGCTCAAGATTCAAAGTTCCAAACAGGAGCATCTGTTTGGCCAAGCTGAGTCACCATTGGATCCCATAGAGGGAAAGAAGGTACTAACTTTTACAAGGGGTGGCGTCCAAAATAGAAAGGAAATTTGCAGCCTGGTTAGCCCCAGGAAAATGACAAGTGCCCACTATATCACAGCTCAATAGCATCTGTATGCTTTGATGATACATAGTTTATAAAGGTGGTAAAATTCAGTCTCTACAGTCATAGGCCCAGTGCCATAACTGGGGCAGGCTCATGATTAATGTACACAGGCTTGTTAGGAATTTTTACTCTAAAGATTGAAAAAAATTCCAACCAAAATTAAATTTTAATCAGTTAGCAGTTTCTGCTACTTTACTCAAGCAATTTTAGAAGTTGCAGATGAACACTGCAGGCTGCTGGTTATATCATAAAATACTGCTGCCAGCATGGATTAACCCAAAGAAGGTTTAAGTCTTCATCAAGTTTCCATTCCCCTCCTATTCAGCCAGAAGTCCTCCCCGCCTCAAAAAAGCAAGATGACCCCAGGCCTTCCTATTCTTAATCTTGTGGTTCCTCTGAAACTCCAGCACTCCAGCGACACTGCTTCAGACCTTGGCCCCAGTTCCCCTGCAGAAGAGCCTCTGGGATGAGCGCTCAATATCTGGCTTTGCAGAGGAAGGGACAGTATTCATGCCTGGAAGGAAAACTTTTCTTCGTCAAGAATGGTGATCCTCAAGGCAACAAACAAAACCAAGACCTGCAGAGGAGTAGGCCTAGCTGCAGAAGGCTGCCGGGGATGGGTGGGTAAAGTGGAGGCCACAGCAGGAGGCTGCCTCATCCAAAACCAGCAGCAGTAACTACCAAAGGACATGCAAAGGTGTAGCAATTTCACTTCCAGCGATCTGTTCCACATGTGTACTTGCACGAGTGCATAACGATACATGTACAGGGATATTCGCTAAGGCATTGTCAGCAAAACAAACAAAAAAACTGGAAATAACCATCCAAAATTAGTTCAGCTTGTTACTGTAGAATCATATTATGAGGACCTATGCACCTATATTTAAAAAAAGGAGTGACGTGAGATGTGATAATATTGTCAATAAACTGAGAAATTCCGTATAGTATGTGGCAAAACCATATAGTATGATTTTGTTTTTTTATTTTTTAATAAAGGACTATGTGGGAAGGCTTGTGTACAAATAAAAATATTGGAAGGGGAGCCTATAGACCTTTGGAATTAGTGGCCAGGAGGCAGGGAAGAGACCTTTACTTTTCACTTCACATCCTTTTTCTGTTTGAATGTTTACTGTGGGAATAGTGTATTTCAGGGATGTCAAATTCATTTTCACCAGGGGCCACGTCAGCCTCATGGTTGCCTTCAAAGGCCCAAATGTAACATTAGGACTGTATAAATGTAACTACTCCTTAATAGTTAAGCGAGAGCTTGGCGCTGCCGCGGGGTAGAAACAAGGTTCCTGGCTGCATAAAACAAGGCGGAGGGCCAGATTTGGCCCACGGGCCTTGTGTTGGCCACCTGTGGTGCATTTATAATTAAACTAACTTAAAATGTTATCAAAGTGAAATATGGCAGGCAAAGGAGTAAAATTGGTCATTAACAAGCAGGAATCAGGCGTTAAGATAAATTTTTTTTTCCCAAATAAGGCAGCTCAACCTGGGCCTGTGGGGAGGCAGGTGTCTCTCATTTAAGAAAGCTTTTCCTCTTGCAGGCCCAAGGGGAAAAGCATCTCTGTATCTTTTCTTTAATGTCAGGAACACCTCAGAGCCAGGTCTGTACTTCACTTAGGTGAGGACCTACCTTCTGCCTCCTGCCCAGGCCTTTGCTGGCCCTCGCACACAACCAGGCTCAGCAAGCGTCACTGAGGTAGTGGTTCTCCCTCCATCCCTCTATCTCCCCCCAAAATCATTGAAAGCATTGTTATTGAAAGCATGGAAGTAGAGTTGGGCCTACTTTGTTTGTAGTCCTGTTATAATGGTGGTAATGTTGGTGGTAATGGTTAAGAAGCTGGCAGAAACTAGTCTGGAAATTTAACTGAATTCTAGAGTAGAAAAAAGAAATGACCAGACTTCACTAATAACCTGAGAGAAATTGTCTTCTAAGTTACCAAAAGCAGCCCCAGAACAGTTTGTATTAAAGCTTGAATGATAAGAAGTGGTGAGAGAAATGGGGATGAGCTTAGTATAAAGGGCCCTGAAAGAAAAAAAGGAGCTCTCCTTAACTTCCCACTGACATAGAGGAATTTTACCCACACAAACCTTATAGAACCGTCACCACAAACACCTGCAAGGGAAGGGCGGGGCACATTACCCAAATCTGGTCTAAAGCCACAGCTCCTCTTCCCTACCACTTCCCACTGCCTCAAATCTTCCAGGCTGAAGTTTCACCTCTTCTCAACTCTTCTAAGCTTCTAAAAGCTAACTCTAACCTGTATAGCATGTAGAAAGTACAGGACTGAACCTCTTCCTCAGCCCCACCCAACTAGGCAATCTGTAAGGCTCTAAAAGGAATGTCTGTGAGTCACGTAGATCCTTGAGATGTATCACTGTACTGCAGGGAGTTTCCCAGTTCAGTCCCCTTGGGAGTGGCTGGAGGAAATCCTGGCCGCTTGCAGCAGGTAGGGAGCCAAAGCTAGTCAAAGCTACCCACATTTGGGCAGTGACTGCCCAATCTGACCTGGGCTACAGGTCCATGACCTCATCCTTTCTCCAAGTTTCACTCAGATATGTTGCAGGCCTGTCTTCCATGTAACGCTCATACCTACCAAGGCAAGACCCGTCCAACTTCCACCCTCACTCCCCCTTATTCCCATCCCTGGGAAGTTCTGGCCCTTTCCGCAGCATTTGAGAAAGATCCTGCAGTGGGCTCCCCTAGCACAGGGGCCATCCGCAGACACTTAAAGGGGAGGTTACTTTGGATTGTTCCACAACCTGTGCTGGTTCTACTTGTCTTTTGAGGACGCCCCCGACCCCCGATCCGACCCTGGCCTTTGGTCCAGCCCTTGGCCAGGGGAACAGCGGTGCAGGTGCATCCACACCCCAATCCTTTCCCCAGGACTTAGCGGATCCCCGGCCGAGGAACCCAGAAGCTGCTGAGACCGCATCCCTTATGCACACACAAAGTCCGCAGCCCCTAAACCCTAGGCCCCGCCGCGTTCCCCCGCGAGACCGCGAGACCGCCCGGGCCCGTGTGGGTCGCGAGCTGCTCTCTGGCCACTAGGCGCAGGGAGTACGCGCTGCGGCGCAGCCTAGGTCCGCGCTAGTTAGGTACTTGCGGGGACCGGAAGGATGGCGAGCAAGTAGGAGAGGGTTTCCTGAAATGAAAGATTACTTCCGTCCGAGCTCCGGCCTCTCTCTGGAGCCGGCTCGTTGGGGGTTGGGGAGCGGGATACGCGAGGCTCCGGGCGCCTTGCAACCTGCAGCGCCCGGGGCCGACCCGACGCTGTCGGGCCGGTCTGGGGCTCACGCGGGGGATCCTTGCAGGTGGGAGTTGAGAGCACTTCCAAGAGCCCAAGCCATGGTGGCCAAACAGCGGATCCGGATGGCTAATGAGAAGCACAGCAAAAACATCACCCAGAGGGGAAACGTAGCCAAAACCCTGGTAAGGTGGAGGCGGTGCAGAGCCAGCTGAGTGGGCAGGGCCCGGAGTGGGGCGGGGCGGGGCGGGGCCGGACCAGGCAGGCGGGCCGCGGGCTCAAGACCCGTCCTCCCAGCTCCTCAGCGCCCTGCCCGCCCCTCCTTGCCGGGCGGGCGGAGTTGGTTCAGAGAGCTAGGCTCACGGCGGCGCGGGACTCGTCGGTGCTGGCGTGGGCATCAACGGAGAGGACGCTGGTTGGTCGTGACCCCTCTGGGGGTGGCTGATGGGGCTACCACGGGAGCGAGAACTGGGCCTTTGTCTCTAGGAAGGATGGCAAGCACAGTTACAGGAACTGTTAAGGCGGCTGCTTGACACAGCGTCCTGAACTTATTAGGTGCTAGAACGATTGTTAAATAAGTGATGAATGTATGAGTGAGTGAATGAATGAATGAATGAATGAATAGCTAAAAGGACTTGTCTCATCAATTCTACAAGCTTTTCCAGCCAAACCCCAAGATTCAGTTGGATTTTCATTTAAGTGCCTTTGCTCATAGTCTTGGAGACTCATACTGCTCAACAACTCATCAGAGGCATGCTTCTGAATGTCCAAAATCATAGGCCTAACATTTTCTGTTGAAGATAATTTGCATTGCTAAAAGAAACGCCAGTGCCAAGTCCTTTTAGCTGTTTATCATCACCCGCTCCCAGGTTGCACTCCTTGCACATACCCAACCAACACACACCAAGGTTTTTCTTTCCTGCCCATTTATAATGTTCTCCCTGTGTAAGTTTGAAAAGCGGCGTGAGATTCTGACCCATATTTCCCTCCATTCTCCCATTTTGCCTTTTCTCTAGTGAGGCCTCTTAAGTCTGGACTTAAGTTTAAATGCAACTTTCCTCTTGTTCACCCTGTGAATTCAGGCTCATTCTAATGGTAGATCCAGAACTTTAGAGACTAGTTTATTGCCAGGCATTCTGTGCCCTCAAAACTATAGATTAAAGCTTTATAGCAAGTTTTAAGTAAAATTGTGCCCTATGCACTGAGGTTTCTTTTAGCAATGCAAATTATCTTTAACAGAAAATGTTAGGCCTATGATTTTGGACATTCAGAAGCATGCCTCTGATGAGTTGTTGAGCGGTGTGAGTCTCCAAGACTATGAGCAAAGGCACTTAAATGAAAATCCAACTGAATCTTGGGGTTTGGCTGGAAAAGCTTGCAGACTTGATAAGACAAGTCCTTTTAGCCAAAGAAATGATGCCACTTTGATTAACTGAGCAAAAAGCTGAATCTACAATCATTAGACCAAAATTCTTGCAAAACCAAGCAGTGCTATGGCAGGGAAACCTTAAGATCAAACTCAGCTGTATTCAGGCCTTTATACACAGCTCCAGGTTTAAGTCATGCTTGAAATTCTCTCACTTGAAAGTTAGATCATTTAGTTATGATTGGCCAGCAAAATGCCAATGTGCCTTTGAATTGGAACCATCTGTCACATAGGTCTATGTTTTCCCTATTTATTTTTACTCATAAAAAAACTTGCTGTTCAAATTAATATTGACAATTTCTAATTGATGTTAACTATTCAAGATTTTATATCCTTAGGATATCAACTCCTCCTAGGGTGTCATATAGACTAACTTATAATACTGAAAATCTCTAGTTTTGTGATTCTTTTTAATGAACCAAAGAGCCAGTGTTCAGTTGTTAACTGAACTTGGTTGACAACTTATCTGACTGTAAAAGTAGAAACAAAACAGGAACCAATTTGCAGAGCTGTTTTATCTGTTAGGCTGTGTAAACTCAGTGTCTGCCACTTCTAGCTTTTCAGGACCACGTAATTTTTGTTTGGCACCTGAAACAAAAATTATTGGCTCCAAAATAAAAGAAAATGAAAAAAATTGGAGAAAACCTGTTTAACTATCTAGAAAATGTAGTCACCTATGGTTCAACTCAACCCAACTTTCAGAACTGCATTCAGATTACACTTAATCTATGGCATGAGTGCATTTTAGTAATGCCTGATATACCATGGGATAGGCCCTTCAAAAGTGCCTCACTCCTGTGAGGATTTTTAAATGGCCCTCCTAATTTCGTAATGAAAGGTTTCCAAACCAAGCCACAATGTATGTTTATTTTCCTTTGGTTAGGAGGGCTTTTGGTTAACTTTATTATAAATGGGTCAGCATCCAAAAAGAAAAATGAAATTCTCTTTTAAAAAGCAACACTTTAAATCCTAAATTTTCTTTTCCTAATTATAGGCCAAAATGATTAGACTTTGAAAGAATTAACTTGCAAGGGATCACTTGTGTAGATGAAATTGAATAAATGGGGACAGATGAACAGATTCTAACTGAAAATTTGGACTAATCATTCAGAAATAAAGCCCTTTAATTGTATGCAGATGCTTCAGTATTTTATTACTAGCTAATAGCTATAGAGTGAATCAATATTATTCTCCCAGATAGCAGATAAAGCCAAGAAATAGAGAAATGGAATAATCATTTCATGATTATACAGTAGTAACTTCTTCAAAATGGACAGGGAATTTAAATTTCAGAGTTCTGAGTTACCCTGCTGTTTTCTTATCACAGGGAAAGCCATCCCTGAACATTTTGGAGCCTCAGGAGGTAGCAACTCCTATTTGAAATGAACCATGTCATTTGTGAGATTCTACTGCTTTTCTAACCTTTCCCAGCAATAGATTCAGGGTTAGTGAATCATCCCAGTGGGACTGTGCTGGGCAGCACTTCCCCCAAAAAAGTAATATAGATTCTCAAAAAGGATATATTGGTATTATGATCACCGGGGTGTTCTTGAGTTCTGAAAGTCCCCAAATAATGTTGGTTCACTGGGAAACGTTATCAAAAATGAAATGTCATCAAAAATCTCTAACAAGCTCTGCATGTTAACAATTTGTGTTTTTCTGCAAAGAAAAAATAAAGGACTTCATTTGGTATATGACTAAACCTATAATGCATTTACAGGCTTCTGAATTCACTTGTTGGCTTTGCTGGAGATGAAGCGAAATGAATTTTTATATAACTTTGGTAGGATGACAGCAACAGAGTTGGTTTCTGGTCAGCCATGACAAACTGTTAGGAAGTTGGTGAAAGAGGCTGGGAAGGGGTAAATGTCACACTCTGTTCAGGTGACTTTGTGTAATATATCTACTATCTACTTGACCTCACCTTGACCTAATTTTAGTGCCAAAGCCTGGCACGATAAAAATGCTAGCTAACATTATCTTATGCAATCATTTAAGGCCGGTTTTGTCCTTGTCTAGTCAAGAGCAACCACCTCTTTCCTAGCAGTGTGATTTGCCCTCATACAAGAGTGGTGGTAGACAGGAGTCTGTCAAGGACAGAGAAGGGAATGGTTTCCATCCTTAGAGTCTCCCTGCCACTGACACGTTAATCTATACTTCTCTAGTAAAAAAAAAAAAAAAAAAAAAAAAGCAGGGATAACCATATCACCAGTTAGAAAGTACATTAAAAAAGACAATATCCTTCCTAGACTCTGTCTTTACCCGACCTAAGAAATCATGTTAATGAAGCTTGTATGCTTATTCCTTCTTTAATTAACACTTATTAAACATCCACTAGGTTTAAGTTCTATATTAAGCATTGCTATACAGTGATACTTGAAAGAGAAAGTGTCTGCCCTTGTGGGGCCTACGGTCTAGTGGAGAGGCAGACATTAAACACATTATCACAAGAATAAACAGAGATACAGACTGTGATAAATATCAAGAAAAAGTACATGGCAACATAAATGAAAAGTGAACCAATTGAGGTAGGAGAGAGAGGACTCTAAGAAAGTTAACAGGTAAGCTGTGAGCCAAAGAACTGTTGCCTTATCTATAATAAAATTAGCCCTTTAACTTGTATTGTCTATGGTCTATTTTGGGCTCACACTAATGAGCAAATAGTGAGTACTACTTTTTTCACTCTACCTTCTCCCTTTTTATTTGAGAAATTTACTGTGTTTTCAGATGCCTGTCAGAAAATCTTGTTTTTCTATCACTTGATTTGATTTTTAAGGACCAAGCCCTACCTGCAGTAGACCTAGAGGGGCTGCAGAGGGACATTCTTGTCAGGTCTGTGCTTCGGGTTTGAGAAGAGCAGGAGGTATGGAGGGCTGGATTGATGTGGGTCCAGGGAATGCAGAAATTTCTCCAAAGTGTAAGCTTCACAAAGATTAGACATTTTATTACAAAATGCTGCTTGCCTCACATCCATTCACAGTTGCTGTGGTACTTCTGCAATGTCAAGGATTTCCACTGCACTGCCTTCCCAATTTTTTAGCACATAGAAGGTTTTGAGAACATGGCTGTGCTCTATGACCCTGCTGGGAATTCCAGATGCAAGAGTTAAAAATGAATATGTTGACCCTGGCTGGCTAGCTCAGTTGATGGGAATGTCATCCAGATGCATCAAGCTTGCAGGTTCAGTCTCTGGTCAGGGCACAAATGCAAAACAACCAATGAATGCATTAAAAAGTGGAACAACAAAGTGATGTTTCTCTCTCTCTCTCAAATTAATATTTTTTTTTAAATCTTAATGAATATATCAGTGGAAAACCACCAGGCTCTGTAATGAGGCAGACCGAAATTTGAATCCCAGCTCTTGCTCAAGCCAACAAATTGGAGCCTCAGTTCTCAAATACAGAATGGAGTTGCGTGGAGTTGTGAGTGCTGGAAATAGTAGATGTAGACTTCTTAGTAAGCATCTGGCATACAGTGTGCTTTCAACAAATGGGAGTAATTATTAGTAATATCATTTTGGCTCCCAAATCACTATATTGGTTTTATGTATTTATATCCTGTCCCCAGAATATTTAAGACCACCAAGTTCATTCAGTTACAGGAATGTAAGTAAGGTTATTGATGAATATTTTTAAATCTTAATCCTTTACAGCTGACTTTATTCGTCTCTGTCTGCTCATTGGGCATTGACACTGAGTCTGTCTTATCCACAGTGGAAGCCCTAGTTCCTAGTACAGTAACTAGCAGTACACAATGTTCCCTGAATTAATGACCCTAATCTTACTTTCTCCCATTCTCTTTTAGAGACCGCAAGAAGAAAAATACCCTGTGGGACCATGGCTGTTGGCACTGTTTGTTTTTGTTGTCTGTGGCTCAGGTATGGGTTTTTCACTGACCTTGTATCCCATATTCTCCTCTGTCCTTCAAAACACATGTTTTATTCACAAGGTAAATAAACAAAAATATGTATTAGTCTGAGATTCAACATACTTTCTGCCTGAGGCCTTGACCTTAATAGGCTTTTACTTAGTTTCTATTATAGCAAACCAAATATGAGTAGAGATAAAAATTGATATACTATCAAATTATGATCATAAAATGATTATGCAGAGCAATTAAACTGGCTCTATATACACTTTAGAGTTCAGCTGAACCTTTTCGTGAAGACACAGTCTAACAGCATTTAAAACAGAAGTGGAGCACCTCTCTGACCGAGATAAATCCACACTCCAGAGAAAGGAAAGGTCTTCTGCCTAAGAGGAAGCTTGATAGTACTTCTACATAGAACTGAGCCTTTTGCCTGAGCTTCAAGGTACAGTCAGCTCATATTGGAAGGTGACAAGTCCAGAGAGCGTCACTTACATTGACATGCAAATACACACACAATGAGCAGACTTGAGAAAAAGGATCTTGCAGTCATTTCTAGTTGAATTCTAGTTGGGAGTCTTGATATAATTTCTGGTCCCCAGGGGTTGAGTCTCTGAAGTGTTGGTGAGTGGAGGTTACTTCTTAATATTAACCATAAGGTAGGCCGTCAGAGGATCCCCTCTCTACCACCTCACTGTTGCTGAGACAAGGAAGGCCAGGAGTCGACATCTTCCTGCAAGGACCCAGGCCTCCCACAAAGATATCATTCCACTCCAATGGCAAGAGACACCCATGACTAAGGGCAGATCAATGTCTCTGTTCTTCTAAGAAACAACTCTTCCAAGGAAACAAAAGCTCTTAGGAGGAAGGAAAGATCCAAAAGATTTGGTGTGATTGTTGTTGAGGCTCAAATATTTTAAAGATGATTTGGCATTCCAAGAAGAAAAGATCTTCCACTCAAAGAAACAAAACTGTGCCCCTTTCCCGAAGCTGTGTCCTCAAAGGGAATCTTTTGCCCAATATGGGATCCCTCACCTTTAAAAAAGTTTACCCATCCTCTGTTGGAATACTTCTTCAAAAGCCTATCTCATTTCTCTGCATAGGTCTAATTCTATTAGAAGTGTCTCCCCTCTTTTGAACTACACTGTGCTATTTTCTCAGTAATTCAGGTGTAGACTCCTGAAGTCACAGAGCATGGAGATGTTCTCTTCTGAACATCTTGAATCTTTGGATGTTTTAAAGATGACTGCCTAGTGATTCCTTCTGCTAGCTAAATTTCCATAGTTCTCTCAACCTGGCCTCATAGGATGTGGTTTCTAGATACATGCCATGACTCTTCTAACGATTAGCATTTGCTACAGCAGAAGCTGGTCTGGAAGTGGCGTAGATGCTACAGAGGCAGTAGGATGGTCACTGCCCTTAACCTCAGTGCTCTGCTTCTATTACTATGACCCAGCTTGCAGTTTATTTTGAACAGTCACAACACATTCTAGAATCGCATCAGGGTGCCAGCCAGACCCCATCAAGATCTTCTTTACATAAACTTCCTGCACACTCCAGAGATGCAGCTTCCTAACCCCATCACATATTGTTTCATTTTATTCATAGCTCTTATCAACATTTGAAATTATTTTGTTTACTTACTTACTATCCATTTCCCTCTACTAGGATATAAGCTCAGGTAAAGCAATGTTTGTTTTTTCACTAAATTTGTAGATCCTACTACAGTATTTTACATATTGTGAGTGCTCAGTATGGTTGGATGGATCAATGGACGAATGAATAAAGCCAGATATTCTGCACACTGCAGATATTCAATTAACTTGTTTGAGACCTAACATAAACCTTCATGAATATTTATATTAAAATTTTATTGTTGGTTTCAGTTGTCTTTCTACAGAATAGCCATAAATTCTGGAAACACAGAAGAACACGAATAATAAATGGTTTACCAATATTACATTATAATGTGCAATATGGTCAGTGACATTATACAATATATTCAGTGTATTGTCCTTCTTTAGCAATGCTTAGTTCAGAGCATAGTTCAGTGACTTGGGTCTATTGATGCAGCATGTTCATCAGTGTCTGCATATTCATCTGTACTGCATTGCCTCAGATGATCTGTCTCTGATTTTTATCCCAAAACAAGACAAATAAAAACACCTGTGCCTTAGCATGCCACAGAAAAATAAAAAATCAATCAATATAAAAAAGTTGTCTATGTTTTCAAGTTTTATGGCCAGACTGTAGATTGTTAGATCTTGAACCTTGAGCTTTTTATCTAATTATCTTTCTTTCCCAGCTTTATGGTCTCTGAAAGTATATTATTTTCTCCAAGTCACTGGTAAAAGTCTGAATCTGGAGAAGTCCCTGGAACACAGAGACAACTCCCTTCAGGTTGACTTTGAACCTCTCAACAGAACTCCTGCCAACAATCACCATGTCTTGAGGGTCCTCGGTGTGCTTGGCCCTATGCCAGGCTTTGAAACTACAACCTCCTTCAGGACGTGCAGACACTGGAGGAGGCAGATAGGAAGCTGTCCGTTGTGACCTGGGGAGAGAGTGTTGTGATAGCAGAGTAGTGCCCAGAGTGCTTGGAGAGCGCGGATAAGGGATGGTCTTAGTCCGATCGGGCTGCTGTAACAAAATACTATAGTCTTATAAGCAGTAGAAATGTATTGCTCACAGTTCTGGAGGTTGGCAGTCAGATTTAGGTGCTCTCTGGTCAGGTCGGAGTCCTCTTTCTGGTCACAGATTCTTCCTTGTATCTTCATATGGTACCCTTATGTATTATGGAAGGGAATAAGGAACTCTCTGGGGCTTCTTTTTTAAAAGCATTAATTCCATTCCTGAGGCCTCCACCGTCAGGACCTTATTACCTCCCAAAGGCCCAACCTTCTACTGATCACATTGGAGTTTTCAACATGTGAATTTGGGAGAACACAATCAATCAGACTACCGGAGGAACTTCTAAATCATACTGGGCAGAGGAAAGTGTTTCCCAGAGGAGGCGCAGTTTGAGCTGAGTTTTGAAGAACAACCAACCAAAGGGAAGGTTATTCCGCATGAAGGAACACTGTGTAACAAAGGCACAGAGGCTTGAGATAGTGTGCCCCGGGCTCAGAAATGGCCAAAGCCCAGTCCTCACACAGCCCTCCCCAGCCTGCGTGCTTGCGTGGGAGGGGAAAGGAGCCAATGGAGTAACTTGGTCTGGCTTGTTTTTCTCAAACCTGTGCTAGTTCTCAATTGTCATCCTTTGAAAGGGCTTAAAAAATCTTCTCTAAATTACATTTTTACATATAATAGGAACTGGATCTTTCTCCCTTGGCTAGATTGGGACACTGTTTTGGAACCCTCCCACTCTGCAGGAGTTTTTTCAGGGATCAAGCACATTGGCTCTGTTATTCGTTCTGTAGGATTGTCCAGGGGCCTGGATGGGAGACCGCAGGGCCTAGAGGTTTGAACTTAATGTGAGTAAGAAAACCCAGCACTCGCTGGCATGGCGCATTCCCCTGCCTTCTGTCCCATACGCCCCTAGGGCCACTTCTTTACATCTTCCCAGTGCAGACCATTGTGCTTTTATGGAGAGGTGAGACAGAGAATGGGAGTGGGGTCATTTTACTTTCTCTGCCCTGTTTACATGCTGCCATGATCCCTAAGTCCTGGGCCTTATCCCTTTTTTAATCATAACTAAGAATAGTCCACTACCACCATGCTCTTTGTTTTGTTTTACAACTTTAGCAATTTTTTGCAAGCCTCAGCTCAAGTTGGGCACTGTTCTCACAGAAAGGTGTCACTCTTCTCCATTTGTCCTTGGTACTGTGCCCTTCCTTTTATCTTTGCACATGCCCTTTTCTAAACCAAACGTCACAAAAAACACAACAGCACCTTGAGATGTGTCCCCATTGCCCCCTCCCTGGGATTAGCCACATTCAGTTCACTTTGCAGAGCCCACTATCCCTCTTGAGTTTCTCCCTTCCAAGGGTCACAGGCCACAGGTTCCCGCCTATCTTTTCTCTGCATTTAAAGGAATATGATTTCCTCAAGTCTAGCCACTTCCTTTACCAGTCCCTCTGCTTTAGGTAGTAAGCTTTGTTGGTCGGAGGGTGACTGAAGCCCCTTAGTGCTGTCCTTTCTCACCTCTACCCCAGTTCTACGACCCAAAGTAGGAGAGACCATCAGCACCTCACATCCAGTCATCCTCCTGTGCTGTGCACACCCTCACTTCTGCTCTTTCCTGTGACACTCACACAAAAAGCATTGTAGTTTCTGGTGAAATTTCCATACCTCTACAGACACATCTCTTTGGGTCCCTTGGGTCTCTTTCCTTTGAACAAAATATACCCATGTGCCAGGCTAAAGTTCCACTTCACTGAGTCCCAGTAATACCTGGGAGGTCATTTGTCCTCTCTGAGATCATGTCATTGGTTATTCCCATTTCATACATTTTATACAGAGAGGAAAAATATGAAATCTTCTAATATTAATGAAGATGTTGATCTGATTTTCTTGAAAGACCCCCTTGCTTTCATTACCTTACTCTACTAACCCACATTTCTAACCAATGATTGGTTGGGCAAAGTGCTCTTTTTAAAAGTGGTGTTGGTGTACCTAGGGTAAATAAATAATCAGGTCAGGCAAGGAATAAGAAATGCACACCTTATCTGTTTTTCCAACTATATCCAGGAAAGAATTAAAGCTGGTTAAATATTGGCATTTAAGTACATGCTCACTTACTGGTTGCCCTTACTCCATTTTATGTGGAAAAACGAGTTAACAAACCTGCAAGAGGCTGCAGGAACCCTTTATTACGGGGAGTGATGTGTTCCAGCAAACTTTGACCCCTTGCTTCTCAGTCTTTTTCCTGTATTCCCTTTTCATGCCTTTCATATCTACAGTGCTGATAAGAGCAAGATAATGAAAGGAAAGGAAGAGAAACCTGGAGAACAGTGATGGTAACAGGAGCAAGGCACACAGAGACCCCCAGCCCAAACATGTACCCAGGGAACACCCACCACCTCACCAAGAAATTGGATAAGAGCACTGGGCTGTGCCAGGGACCCCAAGATCCAAGTCCGAGTACATGGTGGTGATCTCTAATACTCTGCCCTGTTAAGAGGCAGTTGAAGAAGGTTTACCTAAATAGACCCCTCCCCAAAGTAACTAAATTTCCACATTCCACTATTGCAAAAAGTCTCTCAGGCAAAACACTTCTTTGAAACCTGACCAGTTGGCAGTTATAGGATAAGAGGACTCAGAGGAGCGGAGAAGTTTGGAATCTGCTAGATGTGGGTTCAAAGCCTAGATTTGCTATTTATTAGTTGAATAACCTTGGACACATTATTTACTCTCTCTGGATTGATTCCCTTACCAATCAAGTAAGGATACAGGAGCACCTCCACAGGTGGTCCTGGTATTGAATGTTTCCAGGGATGTAAGTGCTGGCCCGCAACAGGCTTGAAACCTGCAGCTTCAGCCTCCACCGCCTCCGCCGCTGTAGCCCTCACAGAAAAGAGCAGTCCCAGGGACAGATGGTGGGCCATGGCGCGGGCACCTCTCACCCTCCTAGGCTGAGCCTTTAATTGGCAGGCTCAGCCATCACATTTTTCTGGATCTTTCAGAAAGCAGTAGGCCCTGACTCTTTGCTCCAAGGATAAATGTGAGCAATTTTAAGTGGTAATACTCTGGATACATGAGACTACTTTCCCAAGATAAAGCATCAAAATCTTTTAGACCTCCCCATGCAAGAAGAAGGAGGCACCCTCATGCAGACTAAAATCAATGAATAGGGGTTTGTACTTTAAGTTGAGCATCAGAAGTGAAATGTATGTTTCATTTCCTTAACACAACCTGCATACACCACTATTTTGTTATAAAAGTTTTCTTTGTGAGATAGAAAAGCTTTGAGATCATGTGTTCTTTTGAGACACAGTGTCATCCAGACAGGACATCTCAGGACCATCTTGTGCTTTGTTTTGCTCAATTGGTAACCAGCTTTATTGTTATTAATATTATATGCTTTCTGTCAGAAATCTAAGACCTGCTTCTCAAATACCTGTTAGGAGGCCCCCTCAGGTGATTATTCCAAATAGGCCAGAAAATTGTCTGTGTAAGTCTCGTCCTGGGACTTTGTGTTGCTGGAACCTTTTTAACTGGTTACATTTACCTTCATTTGATCTCCTAGGACCCCAGATCCACATTGAAGCCCAAAGGCTCTAAACACCCCCTTTTCATAAAAACATTATCTTTCATTTCTACTAGCAGCGGGGCCTCTCTCCAGATAAGCAGCTCATCCCAGCTCGCTCAGTCCTTGGTTTCAAAACTTGCCTTTTTGGGAAAACTGTTTAATAGCTTCTGAAGAGTTCTTGTTTTTATCTTGAGACTCAGAGACAAGCATGACTCGGAGTGTCTTCCTGAGACAGTAAAGACTGCTATCTTCACAAGACACTAGCAGTTGTGATGCCCTTCCCCAGACTACTAATGACACTAGTCACCATTGTTTGTGCTCAGAGCCCTGGCTTTTCTCCCTTCTTATCCTCAGCTCTTTTAAAAGCCTTAGTGAGAAAGGTTCTGAGGCCACACCAAAACTTTATGTGAAGATGTGCTGCAGTTGATTACTCATGTCTGTCATGACCATGGTATTAACAGCAGGGTCCCATGCTCATCTTTGCTGCCCCTGGTCTAACCTTTTCACAATGTAAGCACCATAGCATTCACAGGACAATTGTCTTCTGCATTTTCAACTTACCTCTTTGACTACAATGCCTCCTGGACTCGACAAAATTAGGTATTTTCCTTACCATGCTAGTTGTTCCAACAGTTTGGTCATTTAGTCAGCATATCCATGCTTCTTGTGACCCTGTAGTACTATTTACCTTTTCCAAGTCCTAGTGTGACACTGTGCGGTGACAGGAAGCAGCAATCTTAGACGTGACTCTTTGGAACATGGTTGTGTCCTTCTCCATTCTCCCACTGAGGTCTCAGCTGGGATTAACGGAGTCACCATCCTCTGGTTCTGATGGGGACTCTTCTGTACCAGCCACGACCCAGTGCCCTCCCTCAGACTGTTTCTCCCTCATGTATTCCTGATTTCAATTCTATTTTTCTCTCTCTCCAACCAATCTTGATCTTCATTTCCTAATTAGTAGTTATGAGAATTTCAGTGGTTACTGAAGCCTGGGTGTTCCTGAAACTGAGAAGCTTATATCCCCCATCAAAGGGAAACCTCCAGGGTAACTGAATTAACTAGTGACTGTTACTTTTTTCATAATTTTCTATATTTTCCAGTTTCATCAATGAGCATAGTCACTTTTATACTCAGAAAAAAATTAAGTGTAATTTAAGAACAAAACATCTAGCCTAGTAGTTTGTAGCCTTTTTTCTTTAAAACAGCAAAACTCTTTGTTCAAATCCTAGAGAAAAACAAATGAAAGAGCAGCTGTTCTGGTTGAAGTGCAATCTGTGTGTGTGTGGGTGTGCATGTGTGTTTGTGTGTTGTGTGTTTGTGTGTATGAGATACACTCTGTGTTGCTGGATATGCTGATGTTTTCATCACCAGAAGGGAATATCCACCTGGACCCTCTTTGCCCATCAAATAGGAAATTGTGTGGCCCTGAGCTGGCCCCCGCCATTGCAGTTCACACCCTTCAGGAGCTGGCCAGGTTTATTTGGCAACATCAGTTGTGAGCAGCTGCACCATTTCTGGGCAAGGACATTCCTTTTGTCCATCAATTCACAGACTGTACTCTTCTTCTGTATCTTCCAGGGACTCTACCTGGGGTGGGAAGAGAGAGGATGTCATAGATAGGTGTGTTTTTCAGGACAACCTATTCAGAGAGGTACGAAGAAGTGATTACCTGAGATATTCTCAGATGGCCTCAACTTCTCCCATTCTCTCAGCCTCCTGTTTTAGGATATCCATCTGTGCTCCTCTCCATATGGGCTAGGGGCCTCTCCATTTCTGGAGCAGCTAACACCTACCCTTCCAGGACTGGGTGTTTTTGTTAAGGACAATGTGAAGGAGGAAAAGGACTAACTCAAATGTGTGCCAGCTCCAGCCTCCCCAGGTTTGAGACCCAGCTTTGCCACCTGCTAGCGGTGTGGCCTGTCCAAGTCACTCATGCCCACTTTAAGCCTCAGTTCTCCCATTCTTAAAAGGGTTAGTACTGGTTTCTGACTCCTAGAATCCTCATGAAAACGAATCCTAAGGGTTAATGCATGTCTAACAGTTAGTGGGGTCATGTTAACAATTTTATAAATGTTTGTTGTTATTGTCATTATGTCCTTAGTCATACCATCTTCCCAGCTCTTAACTTCCTTGGCAAAGTTCTGACCAAGATTCTGAATGTTTACAAGGAAAGAAAGATACCATTGTGACCTTTCAGTGGCATTGCTTGGTGATGATGAGAACACCTGGAGTGGAGGGGCATAGTTCTTTGATACTGAGGCAGCTGCATGAACTCTAGCCATACCTGGACAAGTAGAGGGCAGTGTGTGTCAGCCACAGGTCAGTGGCATCACTTCTGCAGGAGCAGCTGGAGCCTCTTCTCTATTTCTAGAAAGAACTCTTTATAAACTAGACCGTGCAGGTGAGCAGGATCTGTCCACACAGCTTCTTTGGCTGCCATTTCTTCATGCCAGGCCCTACACATACATTTTCCTTCTACTCACACAAAACTGAGGCTCAGAGAGGAAATCAACCAGCATCCCATGCTAAGAAGTGAGAAAACTAGTACCCAAACCTGAACTCCAAACCCAGCTGCTTTCTATTGCCCTGCGTTCCCTCCCTCTTACATTTTCCCACAAGTACTGTCCACAGGTCTCTACCAACTTTCGGCCTTTACTATATGACTGTGTCTTGAAAAGAATCTCTGTTAAGATATCTCCTACTTTCCCTGCCAGAAAAGGTACATTGTCCAGAGATACCAGATGGGTAGCCATCCTGGGTCTGCTCTCAGATGGATAAAGCCTTCACCAAGTCAGAGCTGCTTTTTGACTGGGCCACTGGGCACCCATCACCTTACTTTTTCCTGGACATGTGCTCCAGAACAGATTCAAATTCACCATGTTTGTGGGTCAACCACATAGACACTGGCCTTTGTTGGAGACCACCAGCACATTCCTAGAATTGTGACATGCAGAGGGAGTCATCCCCCTGAGGTTGGCCAGTGTGATGTTTGAGGAATAGAGCAGCCCTAGAGAAGCCCTTCTGTTTCACCACCGAGGAAAGACGAAGACGCACGTCTACTCAGGAACGCCAGCCTGGAGATCTGATGTGGACAATCTGGAGAAGCGCTCGTCAGCCACTGGCTCCCACAAGGTGACTTGTGACCTCCCTTGTCATGTGCCACCATATGCCCTGTGCCCATGGAACATTTGGGTTTCTGTGTGGTCTCCTTCTCAGAAGAGTGTTTTCTGCTGTCTGCATCACCTTCTTTGCTAATAATATCCCTTCTTTTAATGGTGTCTTCCTGCCTTTACCTGTCCCTACCATCTCTCTCTTCTCCCTCTTCGCCATCTCTGGAGAAGCCACCAGGAAACCTTACCAGAAAATAGCACCTTGCTTTTGGCTTTCTCTGTACTGATTCTTTTAGAGAGCATAATGACCCATCTTTGCAATGTCTCATCTCCTAACATTTCTACTTGTATCTCACAGGGTTCATACTTTTCTTACCAGCTCTTCTTTTATTTTTTTTAATAAAAAAAAATGATCAAGTTGTATAATATCTAGAGTTGTCTTATCCTCCTAAAGGATATTCCTCTGATCTGTCTCAATCTCTCAGGCACTTCCTGGATCTCTCCTATCAAGTATTTATTTTCAATAAAAGTGGCTTTCTGAAGCTTCCTATTGTCTGACAGGACAGCTTTCTGGCAGCCCTTCTTATTGTCCAGCTTTCTCACAATTTCCTATGTCCCTCTGGCACTCCCAGTTAACTGGGGTAGGTCAGTCCCCAGGGTAAGAGTGAGTTAGAACAACACAGTCCCAGACCTTAAAGAGTTGGTCTGTCATGACGTAGCTTCCCCTCTAAGGACTGAGCTCTTAGGACATTTGAATCTAAAGGTATACGCTTGGTGCTGACTCTTGGCTTGCAAATTAAGAATTTGAGTTTTTTAATATGTATTTTCCTCCATAACTTTTATAATTATTCACCTTTCATTCCTTCAGGAAATATTTACTATGTGCCCAGAGCTGCGCTAGGCCTAGGGGTAGGGTCATGAGCAAAATCATCCAAGGTCCCTGCTCTCCTGTAGCTTACAGTCTGGTAGGGAAGCAAGGTGAGTCAATCAAGTAATTATGCTAAAACATGTGAAATTTCAGACATGAAAGTGTGTGAGGAGAGGCATATAGGGCTGTGAAAGCATATAATACAAAAGGCTGGTATACACTGGGCAAGTGGTTCCCAAAGTGTGGTCCCTGGACCAGCAGCCTTAGCATCACCTGGGAACTAGTTAGAAATACACATTCTCATTTCCAGACCCATTGGATTAGACACTGCGGGATGGGGGTGGGGGGCAGTGTGTAGCATATGTGTTTTCATATGTCCTCAGGTGATTGGGATACACACTCAATTTTGAAAACTCTTGCTCCAGGTGGTCAAATAAGGCTTCTCTGAAGATAGAACTTTTGAATTATGAGGGGATAGGGTGGGCTGAGGAAAGTATTTCACACAGAAAAAAAAAAAAATGACATGTGTAAAAGCCCTGTAGTAAGAGCAGAGAGCTTTTGAAAACAGGAGGGATTACCCAAGAGAGAAGAGTGATAAAAGAAGAGTCTGGACAAGTTGACAGGATCCAGGGTACATAGGTCATGGAGGCCTCATCAAGGATCAGGCAGAAGGAGGCTTTGGGTGTGCTTTAAACATAGGGATGACACAATCTTATTTGGCTTTACTTAAAGAATAAATCTATCTGTAGGATGGTGGAAAGATTGAAGAGTTGTAAGTGTAGAGCAGCTTTGGAGGTCACCACAGGCACCTGAAGGAAGATGATGGTCCCTTGGACGAGGAGGGTTTCTGGGGGGAATGGAGAGAAGGTGCCTAATCATAAGATTCTTAGGTAAAGTCCACAGGTCTCAGTTATCAATTGGAGGTGTGAAGGATGACTCTAGGGTTTTGTTTTATATGCAAGTTGGAGGATAATGATGCCCAGTTTGACAGTAGGAACAGATCATGAGAAGGTCCTGTTGAATTTGATGTGCCTTTGAGTTACCTAAGATGGTTGAAGGTGTGGCTCTAGAGCTTGGAGGAGACATCTGGGCTGGCAATACACATGGGTAAATTAGTCATCAAAGGCTAAGTGGCAACTGAAATTGTGGGCCAGGATGAGGTCATCCAGAGAGAAAGAATGTAATGAAGAGAAGAAAGCCAGAATTCTCATTGAGAAGCTATACCATTCTTGTTTACTGGCCAGGTGGAGTTAGGATAAACCCATAAAACACCTTTAGTGTATAGAGCCAAAGAGAATGAGGAAATGAGAAACTAGAAGACAGTGTCACAAAGGCCAAGGGAAGAAAGAGTTTCAAGAAGGGAGTACTTGGCAATGGTGACCAGGGAAGGAATGCAGAGTCAGGAGGATTGTTCTAGATTGTTTGATTTTTGAATGTGAGTGATTCTTGCATGTTAAAGCCTAAGGATTTCATTGAAAGAGGATGGTGAACAAAAGAAAGGTGTGACCTTCATAGGTTACTGAGGACCAGGATCCTAAGCATAGGTGGGAAAGTAAGAGGCTAGATTCTGCTCTAGCCTGAATTTCTCTGTACCTCCATGACCCACCCAAGGCCTGAGCCCCTGACCTGGACTGTCTGCTGTCCCTCCCTTTCTTGGCAACTCTTCTCCCTGCTGTCCTGCCTGCCCACAGCCCCTTTCCTGCAGCCTGCTCAGCTGTTTTCTCAGTTTTGTTCACTCACTGTTAAGTTATTAATTTGTCAGGGTCTAGACTCCCCACTTCCTTTCCCACTTTGAAAGCACTGTTGGCTCCCTTCCTGTTCACTGCCTCAGAAAGTCAGCATTTGGAAGGCTGGGGTTACTCCATGGCTCCTTATTGGCAAGCACACAGAATTACAATTAATATAATTGGTATAGGATGTTGAAGGCTTCTTAAACACATTGACACAACTGAAAAAGGAATAATAAACACAACCTTCTCTCCATTAGCTTAGATGTGGAGGCAAATGGCAAACTTAAAATAGACTATTCAAAGTAATTTATACAGGAGGGTTAAATTTTAAAGGGTCACATATAAACATGTTAAGGACCATCAGATTTTTACATGGACTCAGTTAAGGTTAGGAATAATCTTTAGTTTTTAAAGCAGACTCAGAAAGAGATAAGTTGTTTTAATATGTGTTTCTACTACTCTAAGACAAGCAAATTTTGTATAAGATTCTTTAGAGAAATTTGCCGCAGTTCCTTAAGAAGAATTGAGTGGTTTTATCACTACCTAGCACTACTGAAGTCATAAGTTAATCTAATGGAGTAAGATGGACTAAAGGCACAGACTGTTTCTCTTTGTTGATCTACATCCTACTGAAATGATTTCTTATCTAAAGGTAAAATTAAGGGAAAAAGAACATTTTTGAGCATCTTTTATAAGCACGTTTCACTTATGTCATTATACTGATTCCTTGCAATCCTTCGAGGTACATACAATCTGTAGACTTTTCAAATACAGAAATCAGGACTGATGGCTGGGGTCAGGGGGAGTTGTGGGGGGTAAATGCAGACAACTGTAATTGAACAACAATAAAATAATTTTTAAAAAAAAGAAATCAGAGCTCAAAACTGTTCAGTAATTTCACCAAGTTCCTACCTCTGGAGAGTGTCAGGTAGCTCTGGGCCTCTGGTCTTCATGTTCATACGTGGAGAAGCAGCAGTCATTGCTGAAGTCATAGTAATAGTAGGAATAATAGCACTAACTCCCATGCATCAACTCCTGGATGTACAAGGAGGCTCCATATACAAGGTCTGTCCAGAAAAAGTCCAGCCATTGTTAATATAACAAGAACAACGGTTTGCCTGACACTGATGTAACCTGGCAGCCAAGCAGGGTGGACTGGAATGCACATGCATGAATAATGATGACTTTACTGTACTAGTTAGTCAGTGGGGGCAGTGGATGCTGTTGAGTGAGCATGTGTGATGTGTGGCCATTACATTCAAAATGACTGAGCAAGTAGAGCAATGAATCTGCACCAAATTTTGTGTTAAGCTTGAACATTCCCCCACAGAAACTATTTGGATGATTCAGAGGGCCACAGCTATGGGCAAATGATGATTGACATCTTCATGAGGAAAATGCACCTGCTCCATGCATCATGTCTTAGGCAGAGTTTTTTGGTGAAACATCAAATCACCCAGGTAACTTAGCCCTCTTACAGCCCAAATTTGGCACCCTGTGACTTCTGATTTTTCCAAAACTAAAAACTAAAATCACCTTTGAAAGAGAAGATATTTCAGACTGTCAATGAGATTCAGGAAAATACGATGGGGCACCTGATGGTGACTGGGAGAACTGTGTGAGGTCCTAAGGTGCCTACTTTGAAGGGGACTGAAGCGTTATTGTCCTATGTGCAATGTTTCTTATATCTTCTTCAATAAATGTCTCTTTTTCACATCACATGACTGGGTACCTTCTGGACAGACCCTGTATTTCATATCATCTATTCCTGGAACAATCCTGCAAGTACCATGGTCCTCATTGTACAGAAGAAGAAACAGGCTCAATAAGATTAAATTATCTGTCTGGTGAAGAACTGGAATTCAAACCCAGTTTCACCTGGCCCTGACATTTCACTTTACAGTAATTTTGTCAAGACTAGGGACGTTTTCCTGATCGCAAAAACAAAGCCTGAGGAATGGTAGATACAAATATTTTTTTCCCTAATGTTGACTGTACAACTGCCTCCTGGCATTTCTCTTGAACCTGAATACCAAAATTTTATTTAATTTTTATTCCTGTCAGCCTTGGGAGGGGAGGACAGAAACATCAGCTATTTCTGTGAGCTTATACGTTGTGTTAAGGTACTTTGTCATGCATCTAGCAACTTCCTCTATCAAGACCTTCTGCAAACCCCAGACCAGGCCAAGAAAACCTCTAGTGCAACCCAAATTAAATGTCACAAGTTGATGAATTAACTCATTTACTGGATCTAGAGAAGAGCCCCTCCCCTGGTCACACAGAACAGGTTTGCTCTAATTTTACACATGAGTCTAACAATCTTTGTTTTCAGCTTAGTTCACAGTGACATAATAGAAGAAAGCCCACTGCAGATTAGCATAGTGACATCAGAGATATTAGTAACTGAGACAAAAAACAACAACAATAAGAAGCAAAAACAAGGACCAGGGCACAGCCAACCGGAGCTCTTGTGCACTCTGCACAGCAACGTCACAGTGGAGTCTGACCACCTACTGCTTTACATTATGGTCACACTGAGCGTTCACGAGAAGTTAACACTAAATCATGTTCGGTTTATATCATGTATCCAGTTCAGAAAGTAGTGATGATGTGTGCAGGGTTTTTTTTTTTTTTTTTTTTTTTTTTAAGAAAAAAGTGCATTAGTGTTTGACCTAGCCTTCAAATCTCACTGCCTGGAGATTATGGGGCCTCAGCATTATTTGCCTGTGGATCCCCAAAGCAGAGTGCCTGGCAGATAGCACGCGCTCACTAACGTTAGGTGATGAAATGTCGAATGCCTTTTTTCACGGAGGGTTCCGGATAAACCGTTTTACTGTTGTCACTTAGGAAGCTGAGCTGCACTCCTGGGTATATTCCAGGATGACTTTATGAAGGAGACAAGGGGCAAGACCCCAGGGTGCTCAGCGTGTATTGTTTTTACACATTAAATGAGATGATACCTAGCCTCCCCTCAAAAATAAAAATCACCTCACTGTGTGTTAGCTGCTATTATCATTGTCTTCATCCAGACTGACCAGTACTGACCACTGGGGAGGGCTTACAAAAGCAATCAGGGCCTTCTTCTCCTGGGACACATTTAAACCCAATAGCTAGAACCAGTTTGGGAGCTACGTAAACAGCTCTTTCAGAAATAAGTGCAGGCCCCAGAAATTCTCTGTGGGGTTTACAGGCCGCCCACCCCTCAGTGTCAGATGAAGGAGGTAGTGTAGTGAAGACTAAGCCCTGATAAGTCAGCATTGCTCCAATGGGAGACAGCACATTTCAGAAAGCTACAGATGGCCAGAAGAGTCCTTTGCATTGGGGTTGGGGCAGCCAGGGGCTCAGCTTCATGCATCTGCTCTATAAGCACCTGCCCTTCTGCCCAGCTCCGAAACTGCTTGTTTTCCAGGTCATAGCCATGTTGAAAAGGCAGCCTCACTGCCTTGTTAAGTGAGCATGGTGCCTGTGCAAAAGCCATGTCCCCAGCAGGAACAGAATGTTTCAGGGAAGGGGACCAAATCTCTCAGCCCCAGAGGGACTTCTGGCCTTTACTCCTGGTGGACTTAGCAGGAGTTATCTATAAATCCCTGAGGCATCCATCAGCAGACACAGCAAGGCGCCTTTTTAGAGAAGTTCACTGACCTTTTGTTAACTTAACTCCATGTTAGGAAATCTCTAATCAGTTGTGTGCTAATGTGTCAAGGGCCCAGGGTCAGCTGAAGCAGGGCTCCCGGTGGGGTTGGGTTTCCAGCTGTGTGCCGTCTGGTGTCTGAGCTGTTTTGTTTTCCTCTTTCAGCTATCTTTCAGATCATTCAGAGCATAAGGATGGGCATGTGAGAAGGCCCGGATTTGACACTGTCCCTCCTGCTGGAGGGTGGAGGACCACTTAAGCTCTTAGCCGGGTATCTGTGGGAAGAAAACAGGCCACACAGAGTAGAAAAAAACAAAAGGCTCCTGTACTTGTTCCCTGATCACTTCATCGTGGATGTCAGACCAAATTGCCTTTTCACAGGACATCTTGGTACATCCGTGTTCTGGAGCGGAAAAGACATTTTGCTTTTCTGTTGGCAGGATTGGTAGCCCCCCAATATCTACAGAAGTGCTCTGCTTGGTTTTTCCTTTGGTTTCAGGAATGGATGCATGTGGTCTTCTGAATGATCACCACTTTGCAATCTGTGGGTACAGTCTCTCCTCCACTGGGAACTGGTTTTACAAATAAATGTGTTTGTTCAACCTTATGTCACGTGTGGATTACAGTGAGAAAACTGAAGTAAAGAAGATATCAGAATAGCTCCAGGAGGGTTAGGGGTAGGAGGTGGGGAACTGGATGATGCAATCAGGGAATCTGTGGCCTGGAGCCAGATCTAGATTTACCCAGCAGGGTGCTGGGTGAGCCTCAAGGTCTTTGCCTGAAAGGAACCCAACCCCCACCTGCCCCCACCATCGCTCTAATTACCTTGTGTTTTCCACACATTTGACAATTCTCTCTCTCTCTCTCTCTCTCTCTCTCTCTCTCTCTCTCTCTCTCTCTCTCATTCTCTCTCTTTTTCTTCTTGTTGTTCTTTTTTTTAGTCCAGAGAAAGCACCTACAAGGTGTGTTAAGGTCCTGATTTGCCACTCTCCCTGTGACTTGCCTCAGAGTTTGCCGGGAAGCAGATATCGGAGGCCTGTTTGTGAAAACTGTCCAACCTAGGACCCAGCCCTGCCCTGATACAGAGCACGGCTCAGGCAGGAGTGTGCTTTGCTCTGGGTGGTCAGCTGGGAGGACAGTGGGTGAGGCCCGGGGCTGGTGGGTGAGATTGCCTCTGTCTGGCCCGCCTTCCCCACAGCCTCTCCAAGTGCAGTCTGCCTGCATCGGCATCTTGGCAAGTTGGGTGTGGGGGAGAAGCATCTCAAACCCCAGGTTCTTGGTTTCTACCTCAAGCCTGCTAACTCCTAATTGCTGCAGGTGGGGCTAAGAACACACGTTCACTACAAGCCTGGGTAAGGCTTCTGTATCCTAACTCTTGAGGATCACAGTCTTGAGAAAGCTCAGCTAGAAGTCTTGGCCCATTTCCAAGCAGTGAAGGCAACCAAAGCTTGTTCTTAAGCAAAATGTATTCCTGCAGGGACAGGAGCAGGATTTTCAATGAGATTTCTGATGTCACCTAAGGGAGCCAGAGACAGCTGCAGAGATTTCCGAAACAATTAAAGATACTCACCTTGCACATTTAAGTAGGTCTTTGTTGTTTTTTTTAATTCCATCTTTGCATTCTTAGCATGTTTTATCCTATAATACTCTGAGAGCTTTAAAAACAAATAGTAGAAGTGGCTAGGTTCTCGCTCAACAACTTCAGAGGCTTTGTTATAAGAGGCACACTTCAAAATAGAAGGTGAGATTGTTATTTTATTTTTATTATTTAAATTTACTTATTTTTGGTCTACTATAGCCTTTCACCCCAGACCCTTTCGTGATATTCTTTAAGGCTTTCTTTTTCTTCATCTTCCAAGATCCCCTCCTGCCTTTTTCTTTCCCACTGAGAAGACAGGGTACCAGGGCTGGTCCAAAATTAGCAGCCCCAGGGACACCCCCACCCCCACTGTGCTCCCCACTGTGCTCCCCACTGCTCTCACGCCCTCTGCCCTTCCCAAGGCAGCAAAAAACATTTCCCACCACTCGAGGGCTGCACACAAGTCATGTTTATGAACTGGTCCCCTCATTATGTTGGCTCTGTCTGGCTACCCTGTTCTAGGCCACCAAGTGAGACCAGTGTACTGTGAACCGTCAGACCCACAGCTGCCTGCCAAAAGGTCGGAAGAAGAAAGGCCCCTTGACATAGGTTTTCCTGGTTTGTGCTCCCATATATGTCCTCTCTGACTCCCATGTTGCCTAGACTTGATCTGTGTGTGGGCCTCCATCTTCTTCCCCCTAATGCCAATATAAGGATACCTACCATACCCTCAGGAAAGGCCTGAGCTTTGTGGTTCATCCTTTGCTGGATAGAACCTTCCCTCCTCCCCCTAATTTGGTCTTTCCCAAGCTGTAGTAGTAGGATGATTATTTCCCCATTTCAAGGAAAGGGAAACTGAAATTTAGCTGGATAACTTCAGCTAGCCCCAGGTGACAGGTATGGTGGGCTGAGTGATTTATATCCCCAGGCTATGTGATCATCCACAAATTGGTTTTCTATTAGTTTCCAGGTGGCATCCCTGAAATACTGGCATAGGACAGTCTGCCTTCCCTGGTGACTTCTATCAGTCTTCTGCAAGCAGAGACAGGAACTGCCCTAAGTAAATTAGGGTATGGCTGGTTTATGTTGTACGATGCAGACTTATGAATATCGTTTGGCATGACACATAATAAGATTTACACAGTAAGTGCACAGCACACCCACCAGAACAAGTTTTACAGAACAACACTTATCCTTATCACTTGTCATGCACTCTGATTTTTTTTCCTACTCTATTTTTTTAAATGCTGGTTGCACCCTCCTCAAATGACTAAATAACCCATAGTTTGAAAAATACTTGGCAGAGGAAAACCAAGCCCTCAGTAAGAGATAGATAGGCAATACTCATAAGGTAAGAAAGTGTGAATCCCACTTCAAATCCTGAGGAGAATCTGACACCACATCTTAGTCACAGCCAATCAGTCCCTCCAGTGGTATGTAAGTAACTTCTTTTGGGGTTCAAGGGACATTGGCAGATCCTCCAGAGAGACCACTAGCACTACCTTAAGTCTCTGAAACAATGTAAAATAAACACCAGATTCCACTGTCGGCATTGCTGTGCATCACAAACACTAGGGGTGCGGACTGGAAGGGTGGCTAAAAGCAGGAATCTGCTGAAAATCAAACTCTGTGAAAAATGGGCACATGTGTTTTTAAAAACCCATTCATCCAGATGATTCTGATGCTACCTGTCCACCAATTAACATTTGAAAACAAATTCACCAGCAGACATTTTAATTAAACCAAACCAGGAACCCAGAGGTAATACCCCCAAACCTAACACTGCATCACCTCTGATCCAAAGAGTGTCTCCCTCTGAAAGTGTAAGCATTTGGGGTGCTCCACAGAGCTCGGTGACAATGAGACACTATGTCTTATTTAACTCCAGGTCTTGTATATATTTGTTGTTGCAAACAGACCACAGACCAGGGCACTTAATACTTAATTCTCAGAGCTCTGTAGGGGGGAAGATGGGTGCGTGGTGCGAAGGCTAAGGGCTTTTGCCAGGTCCCCGCCCTCCAAGGCATTCTGACAAATCAAACACTGTTTCTAGGAAGGTCAGCACACGGGTGAATGTGTTTGCTGGTTCAGAAGGGAAGGAAACATGCACTTTGCTCTAAGACGTTTCTCATCCTAGCCAGATACAAGAATATTTGAATGTATTACTCCTCCAGTTATTCCACACTTGGTCCCCAGAGCTTGGGAGGCAAAATGTCATTTGGATGATATCCTTTACTGTTCACAAGCCATCATCAGGCATCAGCTGCAAATTGTGATAGATCTCAGCCACAGGACCCTCTCTTTGAACATTCTCAAGTCCTGTGGCTCCATCTGCCAGCCATGGGTCTGACTTCCTCCCAGAAGTCAGCAACTTTTTTGGTAGAGAATCAGATAGTATTTTAGGCTTTGTGGTCCAGATGGTCTCAAGACTACTCAACTACATTGTTGTAGCTTGAAAGCAGCCATAGATGATACATAAAGGAATGGATGTACTACGTTGCAATAAAACTTTATTTAAAAAAGTAAGTGGGTCTTTTAGGACCATGGTTTATCAACCCCTGCTCTGGAGCACAGTTCTCAAATTGTAGTTCCCCTTTCTTTGAGCTTCATCAGCAGCACCTAGGAAGTTGTTAGAAATGGAAATCCTCAGGCTTTAACCCAGACCCACTGAATCAGAAACTCTGGGGGTGGGGCCCAACAGTGGGGCTTTGAGAGCTCGCCAGGTGATCCCACGCAAACACAAGTTTGAGAACCACTGCTCCAGGTTTTGTGCCGAACCTGTCTGCTCCAGGGAGTTGTCCATGGTTAGCTGTCTGTATGGGCCTCTCCCCTTCATCCCTCACACCTAGCTAACTATTTTGTAGCTAGAGTTTTGCTCCCTATGTGTTTCATGCCTCTATATTTTGTCTACCAAATAGATTGAAAACCCACTGAAGAGAGTCTATGTCTTTGACTTTTGTCTCCACCCCTTCATTGCTTCATTCTAAGCATTTAATAAAGGTAGGAAGGCCTTTCTTCTATTACCTTCTTGAATATCAGAGATGATAGTTATATATAGAATTTTCAGCCCACAATTCACTTTTCAAAACTACACTAAGTGCCTACTATGTGCCAGGCCCTGTTGTAAGGTACAAGTCCCTTGCCTTCATGGAACTTACATTCTAGCGGGGGATACATAACTCATAAATGTGTCAATAACCACTGTGAAAAAAAGACATCGAGATAATGTGATGGTAACTGGGAGGATGGATCAGATTTTAAAAAGCGTGATCAGAGTAAAGCCAAGAAGGTCCCCTATATTCTCACAACCTAAAAGACCATGTAGGCCATTGTGTGATCCTTTCTATAGACAGGCTGTAATAGTTCTCATTTCATTGTGAGTCAGGATGCTGCTGTGCTGCCGTAACAACCCCCCAAAACTCAGCCAATTAGCACAACGAACACTTCCTTCTCTCACACAAGTCAGAGGCAAGTTGGCAAGGACTTCCCTCCAGGGGTGTCTCAGTATCCAGGTTACACTGCCATCATAGTACAAAGTCACCACAGAATAGAGAGTGAGAGATGCAAAAGGACAGCAGCTCTCCACTGCCTTGGCCCGGAAGTGACCCCTCACTTCGACTCACTTGATCAGCCAAAGCCAGTCACATGGCCCCAATTTATCTGCAGGGGAAACTGGGCAATGACAGGGTGCACATGGGTGTTTCGTTAACTCTTTCTGCCACGATATTATTTTTAGCATGTTGTATGATTATAACATTCAATGTTGAGTTGTGATCAATTTTCTGGCCATCACCTTTTCTTAGGGTTTAAGTCTCATTGTGCTCCTTAGGCCTTTAGAGCCCATCAGTGCTGAGCTCACAGGCAGAACGTTCGTTGTGTCAGAGAAAGCTTGCTGTGGGCCATGGGTAGGTGGCCGTGTGATTTATCATGCAAGCCAGGATGTTTCTACACATGCAAGTAGGTACTGTTGAAAATTCTATTAATATTTATACCAGGACAGCACACAAAACTGTGGCTGTCCTGGGCAAATGAGGACATATGGCAACCTAGTCATGGATTTATGCACAAGCCCTCATCTCTAAAACACTGTGCTAACCCCTTGTTCATGGCAGAAGGCAGAATCTCCTAAGAAATTTAGAATTTAACTAATAAAGGTGATACAGGTCATTGTTCTGCCTTGGCAGAGCTGTGAGGAAATCTTTTGGGTTGAATACAAAGGATATCAAGTGCCTTGGTATGTGAGTAGGATCCCAGTGGGAGGCCTGGAAGACAAAGTGAAGTTTAACGGTGGTGGGGAAAGAGAGGGAGAGTCAAGTTCTCTACTGGAGAGTTTTGGCCTTGAATGTTCAAATGTCATTTATCAAAACAGAGGCATAGACTATATCGCTGACATCTTGAAAGTCCCCAATACCCAAATCTGTACACAAAGACTTCTGTTTTATCTTACTTTGACGGATACAAACTTTAAATATTACATTAGGGGCACCATCAGAGGTGGGTAGGGCTCTAGAAGAGAAGCCCAGATGAATACTTTTTAAATTGGCCATGAGATTGTTATTCACTTCTTCCTGGTGGGAGCACGATGGACGTAGGGTACAGGTGAGCGAGGTAGTTACTGCTAAGAAGAGGAGCCAGAAAGAAATAAGCACGGAGTCATCACCCAAAAGTTGCTGCAAAGCATTCCTAAGCATTTTACAACAGCGCACGCCTGTTTTTTAGTCTCCACAAAAGGAAGGTTATACTCACTTGCAGAGGGCTCACTGTGTGCCAAACACTATTCGGGTACCTATGAGTATTGACCTGTTTAATCTTCACAAAATGCCCCTCAGGTGGGAACTATAATAATCCCTGTCCTACCAATGAGGACACTGAGACACAGAAGGTTGAAAAAACTCCCTGAAGGTCACGCTGCTGGTAGACGGGTGGGATTTAAACCCTGGCAGACTGGCTCCAGCACCCGTGCGCTTAGCCACCGTACGGCCCCTAACAAGGGCTGACCCTACCAACCCAAAGAGCTGGTTTGTGTTTTATTTTCACTGCTATCCATCCAAGAGGAAGAACAGGGCCCGGAGCTCAAAAACATTCATGAGATGAATGCATGAATGAGTCAACAAGTAATAGCCTTTGGTGAGTACATAGTTTCGGCGAGACTGGAGTTCTGGAAGGCAAAGAGAACTGTAGAAACAGCCCCAGACCGGATGGCAAGCCACTGGGTTCTTGCCCTGGCTTCTGCTCCTCACTTTTTCTGTGGATCTTGATTTCCTCACCTGGATATTTGAAGATAATCCTGTCCTCCCACATCACAGGGCTATTGTGGGAAGCAAATGATATGATGTATGTGGCACTGCTTTGAAAAAACTGTAAAATGCTACACAAATTATATATATATATAATTATGTATCTGTATACAATTATATATGTAATCATTGTTGGCAATCATATAAAAATATTATAATAATTGCTACTCAGGACAGGTGGGGACTACACCAAAAAATATTTCATATTCAAAACCCTACCCCTACCAGGGCCCTCACTCAGAACACCATGGTCTCAGCAGCAAGAATGCCCAGACTGGGCAGTGAGGTGGGTAGGGAAGCGTTCAAGGTGCACATGCATGCTGTGGCCAGTGTTTTTACAGGTATTTACAGTATTACCTGGAGGTAGAGTTCAGGCAAGTTTCAAAATTAATCTCTGCTATGGAAGACCATGGATATCTGTTGAAAGGCTGACTGATTGCTAGTTTCATTCTAATTATGTTAATCTTCAAACCTCCTATGCTGCCCCCAAAGGGAGTGGAGACAGGACGTGCAGTCAATTAGTGCTGGAGATTCAAAACACATGGAGAACCGGAGGAGGAAGGAAGGAAGGAAGGAAGGAAGGAAGGAAGGAAGGAAGGAAGGAAGGAAGGGAGGGAGGAAGGGAAGAGGGAGGGAAGGAAGGAGGGAAAGGAAGAGAGAAGAAAACAAGGTGGGAGAGGACTTTCTGACATTTTAAAAATTCACTTTATCATCCACATGAAATCACCAGGTATGTTTGCCTGAGCCACGTTACAGGGGCCTGCATGTCACATACACTGCCAATATTCTCAGTCTGCTCTCTCAGAAACGTATTTTGCAGGGCAATGCTTCTTGAAGGGATGGTAGATACATGTCCAGTTCAAAACTTATATTATCTCTATATGAGGAAAGGGCTTATGTTCCCCATTTTTCATCAGACTATCATCATTTCAGTAAAGCTGGGGATGGTGGGGGACAGCGAGAGGAGGACAAAGGTGCATTTCTGGGGATAAGGTGTTGACAGGATGATCAGTAATCAGGATTCACACGCAGTGAAGGGCCCTCAACTCTGTGGACCAGGTATGTCTGGAACTCAGGAAGAGCAAAGAGCAGGGTGGGCTGGGTGCTGTGGGCTCCCGTCCTAGGCTATCAGGCTCCTAAAAGCTCCCAGAACGTGAAGCAGCATCTGACACTCTAGGGGCCCCTCCCCTTCACACTGGTGCTTGATGCACAATCTAATTTTCCTCCTGAGGAAGTCAAGGGGGCTGCCAGACACATGACTTTCAATATGACAGTGTCATAAAAGTTATCTGTGTACTAGACATGCAGCCACAAACCTGGCGTTTGCTCTCCTTCAGGAAGGTTTGGGGGGAAAGTTGAAAGGAGAGGAGTGGTGGATGACATTGTTCCATGCTCTGCATATGGGAAAACGTGGGCTGTTTACACAGTAGGAAAACCTTTCGTTCTCTGCCTATGCAGCACAGGGAGATCCTGGCTAGGTGTTTCTATTTTACCACAAATGCTGAAAATAGGCAAAGAATGGCAAAGGAACAGAAATGCTCCCCTGTGAATTAAGGCCATTTACTGTCAGAAGTCACCAAACCTGTATTTCAAGGGCCATCTCTCCATCTCTCTGGCTCTGTCTCCCCGGATTGGCCTATAGCCCTGAAAGGGGCTGGGCTTGGCTCCCACCTCTTTCAGCCTGAGTGAAACCCATAAACTGTTTCTCCCCATTTTTCTCTTCAGGGCTGCTACCTGCCATCATCATTTATTTGTGTTGGAGAAGGTTCCTGCTGTTTTCCAACCTGGCCCGACTCCCCAAGGGCTGAGGAGGGAAAAAATAGCTGATGTAATAACCCAGCTTGGGATCTGCTTAGGGTTGCAAACCAGCCTCCCCCAGCTGCCATGCACAGCGGGAGGCCAGTGTAGACCCTGAGGACCAGTCCTTAAAATAGTCTGAGTCTTCACAGTGAGGGCTTGTGCTTTTCCCCAGGAAGCCACTCCTGACAACATATCGCTGGATGGGGAGGTGGGGTCGTCAGGTGCCTCTTTCTGCCTTTGTCTCTGTCTACCTGTCTCTGTGTTGTCTCTCCCACTAAGTATTAGCAGTTGTTGCTCTGTATCTAACAAGACTGCTTATTCTTTTCCCTGGGCTTGGGGTACTCTTAGCATTTCCTCTTGAAGCTTCACTGGCTGTGCCCGTTGGCTGGCCCCCACTGTTCATCCCTCAGTCCCTCACTGGGCTGTACACTGTCTTCCTTCCCCAGGCGGAGCTGGCTCTGAATTCTCTCTGCAGTGAAGTCAGGCTCATTTCCCTCTCCCTGAATGCTTCTCAATGATCCTTCAGAGATCTAAGCCTAAGAGAGTATGGGGCAAATGCGAACAGTCACTTGGTCTGGCTAATTTGCTTTTCTCTACGTGCAGAGGTCAAGAAGTGCTGTTAGTGCAGCCATAGTGGCAGGAGCCTGAGGACAGCAGCTGCTCAAGGCTGCAGGGCTGCTGGGAAGGAGCCCTCCCGAAGGCCTCTTGTCAGTCTCATTGACAAACAAGACAATTTAAGTCCTCCTGTGAGGGTCTGGGTTGTAAATCATCCTGGACATTATGGGGGCCCCATTCACCTTGTCCCTTCAGAGCCGTCGCAAAGCAGAGTACACCTTCAAGTCACAGGGAGATGGAGCTCCCACTGGTCTCAGGGGAGCTGCCTTTCAGGGCCTGCAGGGACCCAGGACCCATCCCCATCCAGGGGGCCATAGGCTGTGTGGGATTCGCCCTTAACCACACACGTCTGGGAAGCAGTTCCTCTCCTGCCAAAGATGGGATGAAATCCAAATGATTTGGGGGGAGGCAGGACAGGGAGTGCTAAGGGGGAGACAAGTGGCCACCAGAGACCACATCATCACTGTTCCTGGGGTCAATGGCTGTTGCCAGGCAGATTTTCTATGCACTGTGCTGAAGTATTTCAGGGAATCCAGAAAATTATGTTCCTTTACACAATAAAGGCTGTGTTATTTAAATTTAAAAGGACAAGGAGGAAGGTGAGCATAGTCAGCTTTATGGGAGAATAAGCAGACAAGGAGGCTCTGCCCAGATTCTACCTTCTGAGTAAATTGTTGGGGTTTCAAGGACTAGAGACTTCTGCCCCCTCCTTTCCTCCCTCTCTCTACTTCTCTCTCTCTCTCTCTCTCTCTCTGAATCTACCTCAATCTCTTTCTGCCTTCATAATAATAAAAATCACATGGCCCTTATTGGGTGCCAGGTACTCTTCCAAGTGCTTTTCTGATCATTTAACTCCAAATCTCTGAGGAAGGTTCTATTTCTGTGCATCACATTCTTCTCTCTTGCTGCCTCTGCTCTACTACACACACACACACACACACACACACACACACACACACACATTCACAATCCATACACTCACATGCCACACCAACTTGGGTCTGTCTCACACCCACACACACTCATATACAGACACACAATCCACACTTTGGGCCTCTCACACACATTCACACATGCATACACTTACACTCCACACCTGGGTTTCACCTACACACACACATACACACCCCACATGCCTCCTGCCTCTCTCTGTCTCTGTCACACACAGTCTAGTGCAGGTCAATAGAAAGCCAACCATCTCCTCAGGGAGAAAGAGCCTCAGATTGTGAAGAGTTTGATCAGTTTGCTCTGGCTGAGCCATCTGGGCATTAGCTGGTTTGCCTCAGCCAGGGCTGTCCTGAGGAGCCTCAGTGCCGAGACACCTGCCTCAGTTAAAGCCCATGGGAAAGGAAAGCATAGCCCCTGCCTGGGGGAGGCCTTCCTGCTGGTTACACGTGGGGCTGCCCAAACTGGCAGGGGCCCGGGCCCAGGCCCAGGCTGGGAGGGTGCTGCCTTTTCTCCTGTCCTTTGTTCTGACCTTTAAGGTCAGGGACAGAGACAAAGGCCATGGTAGCAGAGCTTAACAGAGAATGGAGAAGCCTGGATTTGGAGCCTGGCAGAGCCATGAACAGCATCTGGATGCATGGCAGGTCAATACCCTTGGTGGCTTTCCAAGTCTCCCACAGGAAGTTGGATTTTATCTATTTTTATTTTAGGGGCAGTGCTCTCTTTTCAAACAAAATCAGAGAAGCCTAATATGTAAAAATACAGGCAAGGGGGTCCAGGTAGGGCTCAGTCCATTCCACCCTTCACCCTCCTCTCAGCAACAGCCCTGGACAGATTTGTTCATTAATAAACACTTCAGGGCAGACTGTGTGCCTTCCCCACACACATGAGGATGCGGGAATGTCGAGCACAGGCTTCCTGCCACCCCACCCCGCCCTGGGAATTCACAGTCCAGAGAAGGGAGGGACTTGCAAACAGACAGCAGCAGCCCTCCTGAACAGGCAGCCTCATGCAAACAGCAGTGGCTCATCTCAATGGGAAAGGGATCTAAAACTGTCGATCCACTTCTGGGTAGATACATGCAAGGGGGTCCAGGTAGGGCCCCAAAAATTAAAAGCAGGGACTGAAAGAGATATTTGCACACACATGTTCAAGACAGAATTATTCACAACAGCCAAGAAACAGAAGCAACCCAGGGTTCACCAATAAATGAATGGATGAGCAAAATGCCATGTATGTATGTAATGAAATATTATTCAGCCTTAAAAAAGAAAGGAGTTCTGACACATGCTGTGACATGGATGAACCTTGAGGACATCATGCTCAGTGAGATAAGCCCATCACAAAAGGACAAATATTGTGTGATTTTACTTGCACGATATACCTAGAATGGTCAAATTTCTAGAGACAGAAAGTGGAATGGTGGTTACCAGGGCCTGGGAAGGGGGACAGGGAGCTGCTTAACAAGCACAGAGTTTCAGTTTTGTAAGCGGAAGAGTTGGCTCCGTGGCTCGGTTGTGGTGACGGTTACACAGCGGTATGAAAGTGCCTAATGCCGCTGAGCTGCACACTTAACATGGTTAAGGTGGCACATTTTATGTGATGCTTATTTTACCAAAATTAAAAATGATTCTAAAACTTGATGTGTTTATATGTCAAAAAGGTAGCCAACGTTTGGCGTGGGCTGAGGGGGAGAAGAGCAGACCCGAGTCTGCCTCTGCCCCTGATCGGGAGGCATCTCCTTAATGGTCTCAAGGCCTTTGAGTGTGCTCTTCCTTTCACCAGATCTTTTCCCTAGGTACTTCCTTCACTCAAATCCCCTCGGCTCTCCCCTCAAATGTCACTCCTCAAAGAGCCCTCACTGACATCGCTAACTAATGCTCCCATGAAGTACTAGACTTAGGGTGTGATCACTTTGTAAGGTGTATAAATGTCTAACCACTATGTTATACATTTGAAATTAATATCATGTCAACAATAATTGAAAAATAAATTTTTAAAAAATTGATTAAACAGAAAACTAATTAATTAATAATTTTTCCATGAGCACACATGTACACACAGACATGCACACCTGCACACATGTACACACTCTCTCTGCCTGGCACACACCTGTGCTGGACTTACTTCCTGCACTTACTACCATCTCCTATCTTGATGTCCAAATATTTGTTTATTTGTTTCTTTCCTGATTCCCATGCCAAAACATAAACTTCACCAGGACAGACACTCTGTTTTCTTCACTGCTCTGTCCCCTGTGCTTGGCAATCATAGGTGTTGAAATGAATTTCTTGAAAGAATGACATTGGAGCCCTATCTGGTCTCATGTCCACCTACCTGGGCTTGGCGTTTTTTTGCCTTTGACTCTCTTGGGATATTTACAAGGAGTTGATGTCCAGTTGAAGATGGAGTTTGAGGATTTGGTTCAGAATCTCAGTTAAATAATAACTATTATCATCTTCCACCCTTCTAACTTGGCTTCAGAGTTCAGATACCAGAAGAATAACAGATGGTGAATTGGTGGGGGGTAGAGTTAATTTTAGAGGACATAAAACTCAGTTTTGAAAATAGAATCATACAATTTTTGAGGTGGAGAGGACCACAGACTTGGGCTGAGTTTGAAACAGTGAGACAACATCACTTAGAGATGGGTACGATAGCCCTAGTGACTATCAGCCTCTGGAGACATGGACAGGCCCAGATGGTCGTCCTGGTCAAACTTTCTGTGTAACCACGGCACTAAGACATGCCTTTTGCTGAAGAGGAGAAGGCATTCCGTGTGGCAGCAGAGACAGAGAAGAGGCCCAGGGACACTTAGCACAGGCATGCAAGGTTAGCTTTCTTCTTCAGACTTACCCCAGGAGCATTTGGGCCTGCAGGCGCTAACACTGACTTTTATGAGCCTGATGTTTTAAATTGCTCATGTCCATCAGTATGTTTTAGGAGCTCTAATCCATCCCTCCTCCAAATTAGGCTAAACCTAAGAAAGGCCAACTTCAAATAAGAGTTCAATGAAAACTGAACATAGAATGACAATTTCATTTGATTTTTCAAGGCAATGATGGCAACTCCCATCAAATGCATCATCACGCCGACATTACTGCATTCTCATTAGGTACGCCTTAGAATCCTACCATTGGAACCACAGACTCTCCAAGCCATGCATTCCAACTAGTCTGTGGGCCATGAAACCAATTTAGTGGACCATAATGAGAATTTGAAGTTGAAATAGAGCAGAATCAGGTTGACAACATCGCAGTGCATTGCACATAGTAAGGCACTGCTTCACAAAACTTCTCACTTAGTTATATATAAATATGTGCATGTCTACTGCACTGCAATAGGAGCTATGTTTCTCACTATGAATCCTGGCCAAAAAAAATTTGAAAGCTACTCCCCTGGTCTATTTTCCATACAGGGCTCAACACTCCTCTGCACAGCCTCTGTCCAATCATTCCTTAATTCCTGAATTTATTAAGTGCCCTTGGTGTGAAAGGCGCTGTTTCGGATCCTGGGGAAACAAAGATGAATAGAACACTGTGTTAGGCAGGGGCCTGGCAGGAACCAGGTGGCACACTCTAATTGGGTAATATGAGGAGAGTTTTAATAAAGGAGCTATTTATCTGGTATGGGCAGGGTACAGGGAAACCTAAAGAGATAGCATGGAACTGGGCTGTGAACAGCAGAGCAAGGTTGGAATGGGCAAGAGAAGGGAGATGTCTCCAGAGCCCAAAGCTATGTGGACGAGGCTCCCTGACAGCACCTGTCAGCTTCAGTCAGGCACCTTCTTCAGTGAAGTCACCAGCTCACAGGAGCCCTGCAGGGAAGGAGCCAGAAGGATAAACGTCTCAGCCTCACTCTTCTCTCTCCCTCTCATCTCCTGCCATGAGCTCCACCAGCCGAACCCAGCCCAGGGGCTCAGTGATGCAGCCCAATATGGGCAAGCAGGGTGAAGAACAGTGGAGAGTGAATATGGAGAGCAGGCAGAAGATGACAGGTACAAACAAAATCCTTGATCTCCAGGAACTTATATCAATTAGATAAAAAGTCATGTGATCCAAAAAACCACAGGGAGGTAACCTGTGCTGGGAGAGAGGTATTAATGAGGGCTTCTGGGAGCACCTAGGAAGAAGCACTCGACTCTTCAGGGAAGGTTAGGGAAGGCTCACAAGAGAGAAGACATAGTGGTCTGTCTCCCAAGCATCCTTTCCTTCGGGAACCACCTACCCTGCAGATGGTCCTGGTGGGTCCCAGCTGCAGTACTCTGCCCATCTCTGCTGGGCAGGGCAATCAGAGTGAGCCCCTGTTCCCTGGCCACAGTCCTTGGATCAGGGAATGCTGAAAGCTCAGCCCCTCAGAGATTTTTCCAAGGATCCCCTGCTGGGGAAGAAAACTATGTCTCGACTCTGAATTCAGAATGCTGGAAGGATGTAAGGTTAGAACTATTGGCTGCTGTCTCCCCCTCCCCCCCACCCTAGTAAATGTACCTATTCAACTTAGGGGAAAAAATTGAGGCAGGGCAGAGAATCTTCTTAGTGGGCAATGTTTTATATTCGTGTTTTATGTTTTATATTAGATTGAGACATATATTGCATTCATGATACTTTCTCTTTTTGTTTGTTAGCTGGAGTTCAGTTTCTGTCCTAGCATAGCTGAAAGTTCAGTATCTATCCTAGCTCACCATGCAGAGGAAACCATCTGTGCAGAAGCGTGGAGGTGAGAAAGTGAATGGCGTATTGAGGGACCTGCCAGGTTTATGGCCTGGCCAGAGCCAAGGGTGATTGTGAAGGGGATGGCAGGTAATAAGCTAAGGCTGTAACAGTGCGCTCAAATCAGATAGATGCTAAATGAAGGAGCATTCAGTAAGGATTTTAAGCGGGGAGTAACACCGACAGATGTGCAATTTGGAAAGCTCATTCTGAGAGCCGTGAGAAGGTTGGCGTGTGCAGTCCTAGAGGAAGGAGGCTGCGGAGTGTGGGGTGCAGGTGTCACCAGAACTCCGCTGGGAACACCGAGGAGCCACAGCGGTACTGGGATCCAAGAAAGACTGAGGGAGGTGAGAGTCCAGCGTTAATGCACAGGTTCTGGTTTGGGTGAGAAGATGAATGATAGCATGAATGAATGTTGTTTCACTGGTTTCCCACATCTCATAACTTCAAGGGTTTCTCCTTCCTAGTCATCATTTCCTGAATGCATTCTGGGCTATTGATCTCATACGTGAGGTTACTCCAGATGCGGTTTGACCAGTGGCGGAAAGAACCCTCATACACTTTTATGAGTGCGGCCCATCGACCCTGAGGATCTTCTTGGAAGTCGCTGCACAGTGATGACTCACATGGAATACACTGTGTCTAAAACCCCGAAGGCTTTTTTCACACTGGCTCTGGGTTGTTTTTTAATGAGGTAGTGAATATGTTTACAAATGAGTAATTCTTTTAACCTATCTGAAATGCAGGCCTATAGCATTAAGCTTAGCATGTCTTCCCTATGTCCAAAAACTATACATCTCCAGTCCTTTGAGTACAATTCAATTCAACAAGAGTGTGATGTGATGGTTCTAGAACAGATATTGTGGGAAATTCATAAAGAAGAACGTTCTTACTCTTTAAGTAGCTTAGACTCTCTCTCTCTCCACACACACACACACACACACACACACACACACACACACACACAGAGGTGGACAAAGGTAGGTTAAATTACCAGCCATCATTACCTAAAAGATAAATTATTAGTAAGGACATGAAATAATGATAATAAAAAGTCCATAATAAATAAATACATATACATACATACATAATACAAGAATAAACTGTGTTTCATGTAGTCACAACTGAAAACCTACTTTTGCCCACCCCTGTGTGTACGGGTGTGTATGTGTATGCCCATATATGTGTATTTATAATGTTTAAAGGTCTTTGGATCAGTCTCTAGTTGTAAATTGTTAGTGTAGAAAGTTCAAGGTTCCAGAAATATTTACTACGCGGTTACCACAGCACTTTCACAGCTCAGCAAGTCTGAAAGGGTTCACCATGTGAACTTCTGATTGCCTGTTATCTGCCTTCTCTGTGGATAATTCAGATTTGTTACTGGCCCTTCACCTCTGTGACCTTTGCCCTAGACTATGTCTCCTGGGCCTATGATTTTGTACCAACTTCTGCTTTCTCTTTTCTGGGGTTGATCTTTTGTTTATTTCCAAAATCTCACTAACATCTACAGATATGCCTTACAAAGGGGTGCTAATAGAAAGCGGGCATCCTAATAACCCTTTGTAGGTTTATATAAGATGTCATAAACTCACTCTATCCCTTCTTCTCCTCTCCCTTTCAGTAAACTCCCACTTCAATTTGTATCATCCTGCAGTAACTACCACACCATCAGCCTCTTTCCATTTGTCCTAGATCACCATTTATCTAACCTGACCAGCCAGGCCGTGGGCCACACTACGTGCTGCCCACATCCCATGACACCCCCTTTCTGAAGATCCATGAGGGAGCCTCACACAGATCGCAGGATGAGAAAGTTGCGTGGCTTTCAGCAGGTCTCTCACTGCACGAACGTTTACTGAGGGCCTAGTGTGGCTCAAGAACTCTAAGAAGGAGGGTGCACAGGGAGGGAGTCAGGCGGCTAAGAGGAAAGACAGACGCACAGTTACAGGCATGGGGAGCTTAAGAGGAAGGAAGTACAGGATTCTGGGGGCAGAGAGCAGCACTCTCTCACCCAGCCTCAGGCGGGAAGCTGCCTAGAGGAAGAAACAGGTGAGCTGAGCCAGAAAGAAAGAGTGCGAGAGCAGGACAATGGCTGGCCCAAGAAAGGTAGAAGTTTAGCTTCTGTGTGACATAAAATGGGGGGTGGGGGGGTGGCCGGTGGGAACAGAGAGAGCTGTAAGAGGGAGGAAGGTACTTGGCTTTTATCTAAAGGCAATGGGAAGCCACTGACAAATTTCAACCCGAAGCGATATGATCAGACCGATCACGTTTCCTTCTGTCTTTGATAGCTTAGAAGCTCAGAACTGAATGAGCAGCCCAAAGCTAGCAATGCTACAGAGCCATCCGTGTGCGATTTGGAGATTAATTTACCTTTTTTTCATCATATCATCTCTTCATCCTGATGTCCTCATTTATTAAATTTTGTTGTACTCCATGTGTCTCTGCAAGCCCGTAAAGGTAAATAAACAAATCATGTAGTGCGGTTGCTCTGGTAATACTCCTTGAGGTAAACATTTGTATCCCCATTTTACAGAGAAGGTTGAAGAAATTCAGGAACTTGCCCACAGTCTTAGCATCACTTCGTTCATCAGTGGGACTTGTTTAATATCTCACTTTTCCAACAGATTGTAAATACACAGAGGCACAGACCACGTCTGCCGTGGTCGTGGGAGGGTGCCAGCCTCAAGCACAGTGGCTCATCCACAGGAGGGCCCAGCCAGGCTGCTGGCCAACCGGCTGACCCTCCCCAGTAGGGCTGTGGGATTCTGAGAGCTGAACACTGCCGGCTCCATCACACTGTCCTCTGCCATCTGCTTTGGCATCTCATGGACAAAGCCTCTCCTCGGCCCTTTCCTTATATATGTTTTTAAAGAAGTTTCATCATTTAACTTTCAAGTTGATCAAGTAACTAAAACTTAATAGTTGCCTGTAGAACTGGACTTTTAAGGACTGGAAGAAACCTGAGCAATGATTCTGATCTGACCGACTCATTTTACTGTGAATTAACTTGGGCTCACAGAGTGGGTGGTTCCCCAAGGTCACACAGCTGGTTAACAGCAAGTTTTAGATCAACAGTGGTTTCGAGGTCCCTTAGAAATGTCCTGTATGGTATTTACAGTGTCACTCTGTTCATTTAGAAACATAAAGAATAAATGTTTAATTTGGCTTGCTCATAAAACTAAGTTGTTTACAGTATGTAAAAGGTCTGGAGAAAATTTATTTTTAAAAGATTTGAAAACACAACCCTGTGATTTATTCTAAGGCCACCATTCTGCCTTAGACACTCAAAAACTGAGTTAGAAGGCATCCTTACTTGCTCATGGTCACAGCTGTCCTGAGCTTCCTTCAGCTCACAACCAGGCCATTTCATCCATTAATAAGGCTTCAACCACCACTTAAAACCTAAGGAGTCCCAAATAGTCATAGACAGTAGCTAACACTCTTTGGGCACTTCTGTGCACCAGGCATTGTTCTAAGCATAAAACATAGGTTATCTCATTTAACCCTCACCACCTGCACCACAATCTACACAATACAGAGGAGGAAACTATGGCCCTGAGCAGTAAAATAACTTGCCCAAGGTCACAAGTGGTAGCACTGGCAGCTGGTCCCCTTTACCAGGGCAGGCCTGTCTGTACGCTCAGCTCTAGACCAGGGTCCTGTCTCCTGAGATCCAAAGCCCAGCAAATGACGGGCTCCCCATCAGGCTATCCCAGAACCAACTCAGAACAACTCAGCTTCTTGTCTGCACCCATGCAGGCTGCCAGGCATAGCACTAGTAACTGCTGGCCCTCATACCCTTGGTCTCCTTACCCACCACTGCTACCTATTTTATTCCTAGATATGTCTCAGGCCTGCTCCTTCCTCCCAGGGTCACCCCCACTGCACATGACTGCAGCTTCCCCAGTGGTTTCTGTGCCACACAGACCTGGCTCCACCCCAGCTCCCCATCCCCATCTGCCCTCCTCATAGATGTCAGCACAGGATTCCTACAGGCAAAGCTTAGTTCATTCCTGGGGCGTCAGCTCTCCATCGCCCCTAGGGTGGCCACCATGCTCCCTGAGCCTCCTCTGGGGCAATCAGCTTGGCTTCCGGGCCAGATTGTCTTGTCTCACACATCTCTGCTTTTATACCTGTTCTCTCCTTGGAATCCCTTCCTCCTCTCCCCTCCAGCAGAGCTGGCCACTTCCTTCTTTGCCCCAAGGCTGCCCTTTACATCTGTGCTCCCCTAGCACTATTTTCTAGATTGAACGACTTCTTTCCCTTCTCCCCTCTGCAGGCAGCAGAGGCAGGGATACAGAGAAGACCTCTTCAGAGACGGGTGAATGGGTGGGCGTTGTACCCAGAACAACCCTGACTAACTCCACCATCATCAAATCTCAGCCCTCTGGCTTCCCCAGCAAGGCCCTTGCCCAGCCCAGGACAGGAGTCCCTCCCCTCAGTGCTCTATATCCTCACCCCAAGGGCTTCTCTTAACCAAACTGGGAAGAATGGAATCTGCTGGAGGGATGGTGGACAGAGGTCCCTAGGGTCCTACAGGAAGCCATGAACGTTTGTTTTCTGTGACGTGAGCACTTAGTAAATATTTGTGGAGCAGAGGCAGAAACGTACTATAAATATTTGTTCTAATTGAGACAAAGTCGATCTCTGTGAGATAAAATTTGTAAAGCCAAAGCATCAGCACTTTCAGACATTTGAAGTTAGTGGGTTCCAGAGGGCTATGTTTTAACAAGATGGATTTGTGCTCCTTCTAGAGTTGCCTGCCCCTTCCAGGTGAGAGGAGGAAGTGAGGGCTCAGGAGTGAGGAAAGGTCCACTTAGCTCAGTGGTCCCTATGCCCCATGAGATCTCACCACCCATGCCCATTGTGTCAGCTCGAATAGCAGCCACAACCTCAATCGTTTGCTAGTTAACATGTTCTGGGGCGTGATCAGGTCTAACCACCAAGTTTACCACTGTTAGTAGAGAGAGGAGTCTTGAGAGGAGGGCCTGATGCCAGCTGGCCCCAGAGAATCTGGCTTTGGATGATTAGACCTGCAAATGCTCCAGACAGTTCCCTGGGGCACTTTACTTTTCTTTCTTTTATTTTTCTTACGTTGTCCTCATTGAATTCACCCTGTTAGGAGAGACATTTGAATTCAGCTCTACAATCTCAGGGAAATGATTTTCTGAAACACACTCAGTGGTCCTTCTGTCTACACAAATTTACCTTACATGTCCTGGAAAATAAATTTGCCTAAGCTCTGTATTACATGCTCCTGCAGGAACTTTAGAAAGCCCAGAAGAGCACGTGGAGGAAACAATGCAGTGGGGAACCCCGCCTTGCAAAAGTGACCACTGCTGACATGTCATGCAAGTGCACCCACATTCCCACCAGGGTGTGTTTCAGCTTTCCCAACTGACATTGAACTGGGAGACCCTTTTGGATCCAGTTCTGTTTGGTTTTGCTCTCTTTGCAATATATTGTGAACTGTCTTTTGTTTGTTGTTTGTTTGTTTTTCTATTTAAAACACCAATAAACATTTTGTACACATATATTGATAAAGAACATATGGTTATTTTATTAAGAAAACAGTAACAACAGAATTGCTGAACAAAGTGTGCACACACATTTAAGGTTTGGGTATACAGTGGCGCCAAACAAAGAACGAGTGCTCCTACATGCTCTCGTCGACCTTGTCATCACTTCCAATTTGAAGCACAGCCTAAAAAACAAGCAAACCAATAGACAGACGTACTCCTTCAACTGACCTCTATTCATTCAAAGGTTTTGTGCAGCTCCCTGAATCCTTGTTCAGTGAAAAGGAGAAAAGTCAACGTTGAGGCCTGCTTAAAACCTCCCAAGTCAGGAGCCTGCTCCTTCATGTCCCATTGTGTCCTGCACCCTGTATCCCAACAGCTCATTCAACCTGTTAGAGCTTTTAAGTCCAGTGTTTTTTCCTGGTGACAAACCATTTCCTTCTACATCCCAAGGATCAAAGTTATTCCCAAGCTCCAGCACTTCCCTGCTTGAGCTCCATATGATGGTCTACAGCAGCAGATGCTCATTCCCAGGTGGGCTCCCACCCCAGTGAGCACAGCAGATGAAGAGGCTGAGGAATAGTGGACAGAAGCTCCTAACCAGGGGAAAAATTCAGTGGCGGCACTGGCTTGGACGGGGCGGGCTGGAAAGGTGGGGTGGAATGCATGCTTGTTTCACTAACCTCTGTATTTAGCATTTCCTTTGGTAATAATGAAGACCACAAAACACAGTAGTGTTAGCAGTTTCTGTGACTTTATTACCAGTAAAATCGTAGACATTTCAGATATATTACATATGTTGCAGATATTTCAAAATATCATTAAGCTCACCATCACTTCAAAATCACAGCAATTAATGAAACCTACTACTTGATCTTGTTAGTTAATATGAATAAATACGCATTTTCTATTACTCTACCACTAATTTATTTTTTAAAATATTCTAATATCCATATTTTAATATAAAGGTTTTCTTTATGATCTTGCATATTTTATTACAATATTTAAAACTTTGTTCTAAAAAAAGAATTAATTTACTATTTGACAAAGACTTAAACACACACACACACACACACACACTCACACACACACACACACACACACACCCCTTGTTCTGACAATGGTTCACTCAACACCAAAAGGATTCAAGGCACAAAAAAGATGAAGAACCCTACAGAAGGAAGTGACAATTTAAGACCTGTTGGTAATCTGGCTGGTGTAGCTCAGTGGATTGAGCATGGGCCTGTGAACTAAAGGATCACTGGTTCAATTCCCAGTCAGGGCACATGCCTGCATTGTGGAGCAGGTCCCCAGTAGGGGGTATGCAAGAGGCAACCAAATCCTTCTCTTTTTCCCTCCCTTCCCCTCTCTCTAAAAATAAATAAATAAAATCTTAAAAAAAAAAAGACCTGTGGGTAAACTTAACTTCCTGCTTGATAATCCCAGAATTACAAAAGATTTTCTCTATTGGTGGAAAGATTGAGGCCCTTCCAAATCTTTTCTCATTGCCTTTTTTCATTCATTCAACAGACATTTATTTAGCATCTGCACAGTGCCAGACAAACTGTAAAAATGACACCAAGACAGCCTTGGTAAGAAAACTGCTGACCCTGGCAGGTAAGAGGGTGAAGTGAGCAGACCCAAGGAGCCAGGGTTTAGAGAAACCAGATTCCAGCTGCTGGTTACTTTGAAATCCATGGACACTCCTTCCCAAGGTAGAAATGCCATCAGAATAATTCATGGTTCCCCCAGTATAGCTTTTCTCTCTCTGAAGACTCCCATCAACTCTATCAAAATGCTATTTATTCCTCAGGGTCCTACCTCTGCCCCTCCTCCCCAACAGGATGGAGTTATTCACTCTCTCCCTCAACACTCTTGCTCATAGGTTTTTAGCACTGTCACGTTTTATGTGTGTATCTGGCAGTTTGGGTGCAGCGGCACTGATCCTGGCGCCCAGGCTCTGGCTTTGTGCTCTGCCCCCTCCAGTTCTCAGCTGAGAGACATGGGACACCTTTTTCTCCCCGCACTGGCTGATTTGTACTGACAGGCTTGCATGGGGCAAAGCCATAGCCCACGCCACAGCAAGACCTCTCTTTGAAGTTTCCCACTATATTCCCCTCCCAGTCAAAATGGGATCTCCAAGGAGAGGCTCTCACTTACTCTTTCAACCCACAGGCTACCTCGGACAGTCTAGTTTCTGGTCTGGCACTAATTCCCTCTGTTGAGATGTCCTTTTCCACTTGGGCCACCTCATCTTTTAAGACTCAGTCAACTTGCTTCAAGAGGAACTCATCGTCCACCTGCTCCAGCACTGCAGGCAGAACTGCCCCTTTCCTCCTTGGTGTCCCACACTGTACCCTGCCCACTTTGTTCCAGAGGCTGTCTATGTCCCCACCCTGGCTAGAAGTTCCCTAAAGGCAGGTACTAGGTCAAGTTTGTGGCCCCAGCACCTAAAAGGCAATGACTTATCTACTGAACGAAGAAGTGAGTGGAGGAATGAATGAATGAATGCCCCTTCGCTCTTCTCTCCCCCGCTCTTCTCTTTCCCTTCTAATCACTTTTGGTTCCAGAGTTGTCTTGGACACTAATTCTGTGATCACGGGTGACTTCATGGCCCTGGGACGGTGTCCCCTCTGTAAAAGGAGTCTGCGTAGGGACACCCTCACCTCCACTCCTGTGTAGTGTATGACTCTGTTGTGTAACTGTAGATTTCAGTAATGTTGGGATAGAACCTCCTAACGACACACTGTCTGTCCCGGGTGCCCATCCAGGACCAGTGTCCTAACCCTCATACCTAGTCGGTCATGTGTTCCTCTTGACTCTACAGCTTTCATGTTTTTAAGTCCCAATTGCCCTACCCCTTTCCCTTAAACCACGGTTCCAACCCAGGCCTGCATTTTCTCACATGTGGACTATCTTAGTGACCACCTCTGTGACCTCCAGTCTCATCTGAGTCCGTCCTGTCTTCTGCACAGCCCCAGATCTCAGTCCTGGAGGCTGGTGACTTAGGGGCAGAGGCTTCTGTGGGGATTGTAAGCATCTGTGGGGTCTGGATTTGCTATTAGAGCCTAAAGCCCTTTACTTGAATCATTTCCTCCTACAAGTCTTTGTGATTCTCTCTTCAGTGATTTTCTCAAACTTTCAGCCTTTGTCATCCAAACTTTCTGCGCAGATTCCCACTTCCCAGTTCACAGAGGACACCTGCTCTGGTCCGAGGGAGGGGATGTGCAGCTTCCCAACACCTGCACTGATGTGTGCTTGCACACGCCTCACTTCCTAGTCCCTTCTTCGAGAAGACCTGATTCTGACACCAGTGTTGTGGTTCCAATTTCTTCTTGCTTCCTCACGGAGTGTCAGTTATTATCTGTGATTGATAAGCATGTGCAAATGTCTTCTATTTTAATTTTCCACTTGTTCTTCTGTTTAGTTGTTTCTCTGCCTCTCTCCTTTTTCTTCTAGACAAGTTGATTCCCTCTTATTAACTCCCCTCCACCCCCCACCCCCTTCATCATTCAGGCCTCTCACAGCAAGTTTCTGCTCTAGCCCATCTGAGCATCTTACCTCCTTCACTTGTCAACCTCCATGGACACTTTTCTGTTGTTACTCTGTCCTGACATCTCTCAAGCACATTACAATATCACCCACACTCTTTTCCTAAATTTCCCTGCCTCCCAGGCTCACCTGCCTCTCTCACCTGCTTTCACCTCCTCTGTGGGTGGTTCAGCTCCTCCCTCAGCCAGGTTTTCCCAGGCTCTACCCTCCACCTCTCTTCCTGGACTAGACTATTCCTGAGCAGCACATCGCCCCCAGGCTCACCTCCACTCACAGAAATGACTCTCCATTCACTTCAGCTGTGTTAACCAAGGCAGGCTAACAACCCCCCACCCCAAATATCTGGGGCTTAGCAGGTCAAGTCTACTTTTTATTCTTTTCTTAGTTCATTCTGACTAGGGAGGTTGGGGAGGAGGTGCCCTGCTCCAGTCACTCGGAAGGCTGCTCCTGCAGTCTGTAGCTCTGTGCTCCTCATGTCCTCACAGCCCTCCCACTCAGCTTGGGATGCCCAGAGATTGTGCCAAGTTGCTTTAGGGCCACGCCTGCGGATCACATTCCACCACTCCCTGTTACTGCCAGGGAGAGGGGAGAACGGGAGGCTGGCTGTGCTCAGGAAGAAAAGCATGGGCACTGGGGAGCTTTAGAGCCTCTGCTGAACAGCCAGGTCTCTCCCACAGTCCCCAAGCTGTCAGTCAGGCTGGCAAGAAGAAAGCTCCTCTGAGATGCCTACTGGAGAGGCACCCCACTCTACATATTCAAAACTAAGTGTGTTTAAGCTTCCAGACTGTCCCACCCTTCTATTCCTGTCCCAATGATGGCACTATCACTCACCAATCACCACAACCCTCCCCACCCCACCCTGACACATGCTTCCTGGTGTGCTTCCTTTCTTGCACCTGAATCTATTTCAGTGGCTAAATAACGGGTTCCTCTGCATACAATCTCATTCCATGTTAATTCTTCATAAATGGACTTTACATAGTCTTCCTTCCCTACACTCCTTAGCATGATCAGTCCTCCAGGCCTGAGCCCCCTCTTTTCTTAGACCCTATCAGCCTAGCTGCAGGAAGCCAGCAGCTTCCATTCCTCTGCCAGCTCACAAGATGCCTCCCACACTCCTCCCCTTCCTCCCTCCTGCTCCCTTCATCCTCCATGTCTCCCCCCCCCCCCGCCCCACCTTGTGGCACTCTCCATTTATTCCTAGAAGGCACAATTTAAGCATCACTTTCTCAGGGAGTCTTCTATGACCTCCCCAGATAGAGCTGACCGCTACCTCCATGTGGAGTATTGTTGGTCATTTTACAGAATGCTCAACCACAAGAACCAGTTAAGTACACCAAAGAATGTGTGCTTCACCCATAATATTAGTAAGATTTTTCACATGCTAATGGACTCAATTTGAAACTATGGGAGGTGGGCTCTAGTTCTTTCTTTATCTCACAACAGACTTCTCTCTCTTACAGAACTTTGAGAATTCAAAACATGTAACAATAATTGTCTCTGTGGGAACAAATTTGTTGACAAGGAAGCAGAGAAAGTACCTGTATTAGTTAAGGATCCTCCAGTTTGCAAGCCACAGTAAACCTAACTTAAATCAGCTTCAGAGAAAAGAACAACGCAGAGGGGGTGGGAGATGCGTGTAGATGTGGCTTCAGACCAGATGACTGCAGGGTTCAACTGAGTCACAAAGAGCAACATCTCTGCCCAGCTTTCTTTACATTGCTTCCATCCTCTGGGTCCACAAAAGGCTTCTGTAGGAGCCCCAAGCTCTTTGCTCAGGGATGCAGCACTATAAGCGGTTCACTTGCAAACTGAATCCAGCAGAGAGAATGAGGCTGGGACCAGATTCTGTCTTTTGTGGGCTAAAGTTGACTCTGACTGGACCAGGTTGGGTCACGTGGCCAGTAAAGGAGGAAGAATGAACTCTGCAGCCAACAGCAGATTATATTTCAACACCTCTTCTCAAACCAAAATTAGGAGACCAAAGCCTTCTTTCTGAAGCTGTCTCTTTCCTCCTCCCTCAGTTACCCACCTTCCCTCTTCTGTGTTCCAAAATATTAAGAGATAGTCTTTTGCATTATAATAATTCTTAACATATCTGTGCCTCTGGACTGGGTCAGCTCAAAAGCAGAAGTGCTTTCACTGCTGTACCCACGGTACCTGGCATATTGTGGGTGCTTAATTAATGTGTTCTGTTTTATGAATGAGTAGTAACATCCTTCACAGGAACATTTCATCCCCCAGCGCTGGGTTTTCTGGAACAAGCGGCCATGCTATTGCGGTGGAAAAGGCAGCCGTCTCGTCTATGCAGTGGCTCCATCTGGTGCCATGCTGGACATGGAGAAGGGGGCTATTTACCTTTGCGCTGTGTATTCTCTGACTCAAATGGTACCTTAGCTTCCCTTTGTCATGCAGAATTCCCTTCCAAGGACACAGAAGTCCCTGGGTCCTGCTAGCCAAGCAGCTTGACAGACCGGGAAGAGTTCAGGGCAGGGTATTGTCTATTGCTCTTTTCTAACAGGGCAGGTTTACCTGCCAGCCCTGACCTATGCTGCCCCACTCACCCCTCTTTAGGACACACACTGAGGAGTGGACAGAATGCCAGCGCTGGGGCAGCCACAGGCCTCAGATATGCTCCACTGGATAGGCTGCCTGGCTTCAGAAGTGGTCGAAATGGTGGCTAACAGCTCAGACCTTGGTGTCAGAGACACCTCATCTGCATCACATTTATCAGCTCTTTACAGTAACTTGGCAAGTTAGTCTCTCTTCTTCTGTAATTAGGACAACACATTCTTCACGGGGCTGATGTAAGGAAAAATTAGATAGTCATTTCAATTGATTATCACATAGTAACTGCTCAGTAACATGCAATAACAGTAACAGATGTTCTCCACTCTCCTCTCCCCAGGAGACTACAGGTCATGCTGTGCCTCAGTTCAACCATTCCATACCTTGAAGGGGAAGCACAGCTCTGCTGTCAGTGACAGCTTGTACCTGTGAAGGGAAATAAAACCCAAGAGATAATAGAACAAGGTCTAGTTGTTTTCTTCTTTAAGGGTCCAAATTATGTGAATTCTAAAGATACTGTTAAAATGAGTTCTCACAAAACTTCATGAATCAGGTGTTAAAGTCTGGCTTTGGGACACAGCCTCAAATACCTAAGTCAAGAATGTAACTGGATGAGTGACAAATGATGGCATTTGCCAGTGTGGGGCCATCACAGGAGTGGTGGGCTCTGGCAGGCTGGAGGCCAGCGTAGACAACAGCTATGACTCAGCATCAGCTGATTGTCATCACGGAGGAATACAGATAGACTCAAGGCTGCCAGAACATGGAACGACACCCCCAAAGCACTAAAAGGGTGTGAGAGCCAAGTCTGGTCAGTAGGCTTGTTATGTCCTGAGGATCACAAAATTGTGACCTCTGATCTTAAGCTGGCTTTTTTCCATTGGTGTTTCTCAAAATGCATCACACTTTACAAGTTCAGCAGGATACTTCTCACTGCATAGCATTTTTTTCAAACTCCTAGGAAGATATTTCATTCTTTATCACATGGGAAGGCAATTGTTTTCGTTAACTACGTAGAAAGTTATCTTTCTCATGTGTTGTTTTACAGCTTCTTCAAAGTCAGCCCCAAGATTCACCTCTTCTTGGAACCCCTCTCTGATGTATTCAACTCACCTAGCTCTACCTGCTGCTCCTTGGTTCTCCGTGTCCATTACACTGTAATGTTGCGCAGGCAGTCCATGTTCGTGTACCAGTCAAAGTAACAGACTGAGAACACACGTCTGAGATGTTGAAATTTGTTCTCTCTCTCTTGTAACAGTTCTGAGTAGTTCTGGGCTGGGGAGCAAGGAGGCGAGAAAGTGGCTCTGCCCCACTTAGTCGTTCGAAGCACAGGCTGGTAGGGCTGTGCTGTCTTCAACATGAAGCTCATGCAGTGGCGGTAGAGTTGTCTCCAACCAGGTGGCTGACGGTGAAAGAGCATTGAGGACTGTCCACAGGAAGTTTTTATGAATCAGGAAGTGACAAAACAGCATGTGTGCCCACGCTCCCTTAGCTTTAATCATATGGGTTCACTCAGCTGCAAGGGAGTCTGGTTACTGCCATCTGTGCGCCCAGGAAGGGGACATTTTTTTGGTAAACTCCTACCAGTCTCTGGCATGGCCCTCCCTTTGAATTCAAATATATGTATTTTTTTATCTTCTTGCCCTCACAGAACACATTCATCCTCCTCACAGGCAGCAGCAGCCCAAAGTCCCATCCAGCTACTACATCCAACTCAAATTCTAAGATTGCTAGTGAGGCATGGGTTTGAGTGTGGCTCCTGAAGTTCTGGAATTAAGACAAATTTATCTTCCTTTCCAATGACAACCACAATGGTGGAGCCTGGGCATGACAACTGTGATCAAACTCCCACTGGCAGCATGAAGCACACAGCAGGCCCCAGCCCTCCGCAGTTATGAAACCCTGTTGGCCAGGCACTGAGGGGACCCCTTTGTCCTGGCAGTGGAAGCTCCTTGATTACATTCTGATTCTGCTTTCTGGGAAGAAATCTCTGGCTCATTATTCTCTAAAACACCAAGTCCCACAGTTCTGGGAGGTTTTCTGGTCCAGTCTCCTCCATGCCATGCATGAAGTGTGTGTGTGGGGAAAATGCTCTCCTTGTGAGCTATACAGCTTGAGACATTTGCTTCACCTAATTCCAACTCCTGCAAGTTTGGGGACCTAAGGGTCCTTTGAAGATTTCAACAAGTTGTTGTTGAAGTCTGACCTGGCTTATGTTTTCCTTGGCAATAAAAGTCCCTCAGACACTTAGTAGGCTTTTCCCCTATCTTTATCCCATTAATTCAGTATGTCAGAAGCAAGACCTGAAATATTTTTCTGGACATGATTGTGTTGTTTTCATACCTTGTCTTGACCATTCCATCAGCTGAACAGCAAGTACCTGGAATTCATCTGAAACCAAAGGTACATATGGGGAGTCCATACTTTTATCCCATCTTTGTTGAAGGGTGAAGTACCTTATCTAACTGATAAGTCTCATGGATATTTCCTTCTTATTTCAACCGCCTAGGGATCTAGAAGCAGTGGGTGTTTCCAATACCAGACAGCCCCACATTTATGCATTTTTATCCCCTTTCTTTTCTCCCGAGATCAATTTTTTTTCTTGAAAGTCTGCCAAACACAATTACTTTCTGGCTCCTCACAGCTACATGGGCACCCTCCTAAGTTGCCACAGGCAAGAGTTTCAGAAAATGTTTTGCCAGTTCACGCTATGGGTCCCAATCTCTTGAGATCCATAGTTTCATTATCACCCCACCCCACCAGTCAGTGCCACACATTTTAGGTTTTTTTGACAACAGCTCCTGACTTCAGGGTACTCATTTTCATTAGTTCAGGTTAGCGACTGAAGCAAGCAGATTCTAAAATGCCTAACGGCTGACACACTCTTGCTCATGTGACTGTGCTGGCTGGTTCCAGGATGGCAGGGGAGGACACCCCATAGTTATTCAGGGACCCAGGTTGACAGGCTCTGTCTCCTTCAAGGACACCAGGTTGTCTCCATCGGGTCAGTATTAGGGGAAGAAACACAGGAGATCCCGCAAAACGGTTTTCTTAGGGCCAAGTCCAGAAGTGTTCAGTCACTTCAGCTCTTAAACCCATTGGTTAAAAGTGACTTCAAGGGGCTGGGAGATGTAATTTAGCTGTACGTCCAGCTAAATGAGGAAATGGGTTCTAGGGCGACCAACTTGTGCCAGTCTGCCTGGGACTTTCCTGATTTTAGCAGGGAAACTTCTACTTCCCAGGAACACCGTCTGTCCCGGGCAAACCGGTGCTGTTGGTCATCATCACATCCACTCTCTCCTTAAGGAGAGAAACTAGGTCTTTTCTTTTCTTGGTCTGCTAGTCTGCAGTGACTACATACCACTCTCGGGGCATGACTGGAATGTACTTGACATAATAGGACAGATTACTTTCATTGAAAAATGTTATTCCTGGAAAGTTGGGGTATGTGTGATAGAACCTTGTAGCACACACATCTGTCTTTGTCCCTAAATGAGTCAGCTATAAGATTAGTGAAGGAGTTTATATCCCCATGAGCAAATGCTATCAATTTAACAAGAATTCTTAAAAGAACTCCCAGAAAGATTTTTGCCTGAGGAGGAATAGAGAAGAAATTATTCAGCTATTATATCACATAAGGCAATTTCACCAGAAAACAAAGTACCTCATTTATCTTAAAGGCAACTCCTTGGGCTGTCCCCGAGGGTAGAGTCTGTGTGTCTTCTTCACTGCACTGTCTCTGGCACATGGAAGGTGCTCAGTAAATGGTCTCTGAATAAAGTAACACATCGCTTACTAGACAGTCTGTGTCCATGTTCAATAATCAAAAAGGCTGCTTTGTGCTGAAGGATGAGTGGCCATTTAGGACAGGAGACTGGCTCTCAAGACAGGTACGGAAGGCAGGGAATGGAAACTCAAAAGCTTATGGGCCACATCAGCATAGGAGGTGTGCTTTTGTTTTGTCTGCTCGGTGTCCAAAAATCAGGTATTTTCAGATAGAGCTTAGACCTTGAAAAATTGGAAGACCTGGTGACACAGGGCTTGCATTCCCACACAGCAACAACTGAACGGAGCTACGCAGCAACCGGTCCCTTAATCTGTGGATGGAGCACACACCCTCCGACTGCCACACTCATACCACTTCCTGAGGTCCGACCCTCTCCACTCAAGAACTTTAGTCATACTCCACAGACATGATTCCAAAGCACCTGGATTGAAGCACAGACTTATATTGTAATATTGTAGTAATTTTGCACATTTTAAAATGGCCACTGAACCTTCCAATAGTTGTTGATAAAACCTGATTACTCATCCTGGTGACTTTGGGCCTGCAGGCATTTCATGGCTGTTTTACAGAGCTTTTCTCCGTAAGAAATCAGTAATTTAAGATCATATATATATATATGTATATAATTTCTATATAAGATATATATACATATATACACCCCACCTGTAATTGTGCATATACCTCTACTAACATGATTTTCAAACATGAACAATTCCCAATGAATCTCTTCTTCAACCACATAAATGAAACAGCTACCTTTAGGTATTATTATTTAAATTGATTTTAAAGAAGGAGAGGGAGGGGGATGAGAGAAAGAGAGAGAAACATCGATTTGTCGTTCCACGTTTTTATGCATAGTTGGTTGCTTGTTTGATGTGCCCTGACCAGGGACTGAACCTGCAACCTCGGTGTGTCAGGATGACTCTAACCAACTAAGCTTCCCAGCCAGGGCTAGGTATTCAGACACAGAAGAAATGGTGATTTCTGTCTATATTCTAAGTGGCATTTTAAAAATGTTTTTGTAATAAAATTTTAACAACCACCGCTATTGTCAAGTGCTAAATCAAAAGCTATTAAATAATAAAACTGCCACAGCTTTATTCCTACAAAAAACACAAAGTTAAATATATGAACAAACAAGAACAAGAGGACGAATGACTCAAAAATAAAAGGCTAACGCTCCTTGACCACTTGCTCTGAACCCATACCCATCACTGTGTTTACTGCTTTCCAGCATTATCTTTACAAAAACCCTATGGAGAGAGTATGTCCCCATTTTAGCATGCAAGTCACCTGCCCAAGGTCACTGGCAGAGCTAGGGTTAAAACTAAATTAATTTTAGCCCAGAAGTGAACAAACAAAACCAGCATATCCTCCCCACCCCCCAAAAAAGAGTAAAGTCATCGTACAAAGCGGAGGACAGTAGTGCTGTGTGGCAGGGCAGGACCTTCCTGATCTGACCCAACTCCTCACTGTACAGATGAGGAGGTGTCTGAGAGGTTCCACTCCTTGTCCTAAGGTCACCCTGCTGTTGACTGTAGGGCCGGGCCTGGCCCTTAGTGCTGCGTTCTCCCCACACCTGTGCAGGAAGCTTCCTGCACAATCTGCTTCCATATTCCACTGGTGGGCACATTTGTCTGCTTCCAGACAACTTTCTCTGGAGGGAACTTCATTTTCTCTGGCTCTGTTTCTAATCTTTAATGCCATTATCACTGTCGGAAAATAGTTACATTATTAGGCCCCTGATAGCTCCAACTACTTATTTTCTATAAAAGAAAGGTAGTGTACAGTCTATTGAAATTAATTTTCATTTCTAATTTCAGTTATAATTGACTTCTATACATTTCTTATGTAAATTTAAAATTGATTCTAGCGTTACATAATCATCACATAACAAAAAATGAATTTCTGCTCTATAAGTATGCCACAAAGTACAGAATTACTGAGTTATGAACATTGTTCATTTGAAACAGAAAGCAGACACACATTACAATTATGTAAAATTCCTGTTTCTCCTTCACTGCTCAGTGCTCTCTCCTGCTGCAGATGCTGACGTCATGAACACCGAGCACGGGCACAACATTCCATTCCCGTTAAGTCGTCCCTGCTTCGCTGAACATTAAGTATGATGGAGTCAATTATACACTAACTCACAGGCCAACAAAGGTCTAATCATGTCTGTAAACAAGTAGTAAAATACCTTTTAAAATTACCTTAAACATCCTGAAATATAAGTCAATCACTTAAAGCAGCAGTGTTCCTCAAGAGGCACACCAGTGTGCCATAGGAATTTTTTAAAACATGCAACACTTGACTATTTAGTCAGGGGCACTGACCTCTTTTCCCTTAGTTCAGGGGCCACATCAGCCTCACGGGTGCCTTCACAGGGCCAAAATGTAGAGCTCCTTGCCCCTAGTTAAGGAGGAGTCCTAAAATTACAGTCCTTATACAGTCCTAAAATTACATTCAGCCCTTTGAAGGCAACCGCTAGGCTGATGTGGCCCCCGGTGAAAATGAGTTTGACACCCTTGCCTTTAGATTGTCAAATTTAAAAACTGACAACAGCCAACACAATAGCCGACCAGTGTGAATGAATCAAACTTATACCAATGTTTTGTCAGATCAGAAAAAGTACAGTTTGGTGTGCCACAGAAGTTTAGTGATTAGTTTATATGTGCCACGAGATGAAAAAGGTTGCAAATCGCTGACTTAAAGCATGTTTAGTGATTATTAAATGAACATGTGTCAAAACACACCTTTTGATTTTAACTCATTCTTATTTCACAACGTTTAGCTCCCAAAATGTCACAGGAGTGCCACATTTTAAATAAAAGGCTCCCAATTCTGTTAAACAACCTAGAAGAAAGTTCTCTATTATCTTAATAATACACTGACATAAAATTCCTCAAAGTCTCCACAAATACCACCTTTGGCATTGAATATCTTCACTAAAAACAAAGGATGAAATGGCTGGAGAGTTCCATTCACTATAGTTTTCTTTTTAAAAGAAATATAATTACAACAAAAGTATCTCTTTAAGTCAAAATTGTATAACCTTCAAACTAATATGATGAAGATTTTTTTTAAGTCCTCTCCAATTTCCCCAAACCATCCTTAGGGCAACTGCCACCAGCCTGTGGTGGTCAGCAATTACCGCTTCACCCTAAGCTCTGTGTCGCCACACCCGTCGCTCTGAGCTTTGTTAACACACACTCTCTATTTCTTTTCAGGGAGCTCTGATGTTTCATTCACCCATCCATCTCCCAACAGCTCTACATTGGAGGAATAAAAGATTCAGAAAAGTTCAGTCCTTGTTCTGCAAGGCCTTAAATAAGCCTTAGAGCTCAGCAATCCGATTCCCACTGGGTGGAGGGGGCGTGGGAAAGGGCCATTGCTGAAGTCTCAGGGCAGATTGCAGAGCTGATAAGAGCATCCTGTTTAATGTCACAGGAGCTGGCATTGCTCCTTGAAAAGAGTGGGACCCCCCAGGCTCACTTATCAGGTGCCCATTTGCTTTAGAATTCCACCACATTTTAAATTTCAACCAACTTTACAATCTTTAGGAATCTACTAGAAGAGATGCCTCTCTTCCCTGGACCTACCTACCTCGAATTCAGAGGAAACCCCTGGACTTATCTTGTCTTCTGCTTGGACATTCCCAGGAGCTGGAGCCTCGATCCACACTAGGAAAGGCATCCCAATCCAGGGTATTCTAAAAGTGGAAACTAGCTTCTCTAATGTCTATCTTTTTATCCTAAATGTGCTTAGTGGAATTACATACAGAATAAGTCTCATTCCCCTCTCAGCTAGTAAACACTGGAAAATTAAGACTTTCATGGACTCCTAGAAATTTAAAGCCATAGGGGAACTTAAAGATTCTCTCTTTCAATGCCCCGTATCAGCCCTGGGTCACACTAGCCTGAAGCACTAAGCTCCGTCTCCTTCACTATGTGTCTCTGCACACACTGGCTGAAATAATACAATGTCCATTTACTTTCACTTCCATAGTCAAACCACTAGGACGCCCAATTTGCCCAACCCTTTTACCCTTCTTTGGGATTTCACTAGCCAAATTGTTGTAACTTTACCTAGAAACAGTTGTGGAAATGACTGCAATGATGTTAACAGTGTAATATGAAAACACTTGTTTATCAACATTTTATATGCTTTATTGAAAGTTGACAAGTGCAACAGTTAAATACAGTGACACCTTACAACTGTGTAGAGAACATGCACAGAAACATATGCGTATAACTACTATACAGGTAATATGCAGAAACCCCTACTGGGAAATTCATCTCATTAGCTAGAACTGATCATTTTTCAAAGTATTCAACCAGCTCAATCAAAAGACTTCAGTGAACAGGGATTTACTTCAAGATATTCAGCAGCTAGATTTCAGATTACACAAAGTGACTAACTGTCAAATTCTTAAAATTTCTTTAGGTGTGGTTTTCTTCACGTATTTTTTATGTAGATCTATTAAGACAATCCACACCTCTTCAGACAGACAATGAAACATCTAAATTTCAATCTGTACAACCTAAGTAGTAGTTACAGTCCTCCATTGTACAAAATAGTTACACTACATACACAAATATATAATAAGCAAAACATCCTTCATGGTAAGGTGGCCTAGGTCCCAGCTAGCTGTCACCTTTCAGTCACTCTTAATAGTTTTGTGTCATCTATTGTTTCAGAAAGAGGCACACAGTACTATTGTTTTTTATGGATTTTGGTGACAGTCATCAATTTGTACAATGAACTGTTTCTCCTCATTTTGGGCAAGACTATACACCAGTCTTCCCTTTTACCTCTCTTTCAAGTTCCTCATGGGTAGAAGAGGAGAGAGGACAGTCCACTGGAGCTCCACTGCTCATAACCCATGTCGTACACTACGTGCAAGCAGGAGACAACTCTTGGAAGTAAGGATGGGGAGCAGGGAAGGGATGGAAAGGCACACAGCTCCTCAGCATCAATTAAACCATTTCTCAAATATCTGCCAAGCTGCACGAGGTCCCAGTATATCCATGCTAATTCTCTATTCACCTTTAATTCACCCAGCTAAGAAATTTCTTCAAACCAAAAGCATACGGGTGTTTAATACTGGAGGAAAGAGATAATGGCATATATCAGTCTCACGTCTCTTTTGCAGCGAGCAATGAAATGGGTGACTGTGGAGGCAGATTCCCCCTAGTACATCATCTCTGGTCTGTTGAGTTCAGACAGCAGCAGCCAGTTCTGCAGGGGCATAGAAGGCTATGCAGTTGGTCCTGAGCCCTGGGACGCTGGCTGGGCTGGGGGCTGTGTGGTCCCCTGTGGCTGTGTGGTAGCAGGGGGGGAACCAGTCTGCAGCTGGGCCTGAAACTGGGCAAGCTGCTCAGGACTGGCCAGTGTCTTCAGCAGATTGTTTTCCTGCTCCAGCTGGGAATTTTTCTCTATTAGTTCTTTGATTTGCTCTTTGAGGACCTCCACTTCCTCTCTAACTGCATACATCAAATGACTTTTCACCAGATCCTGAAAGGGAGAGGGGAAAAAAGGGTTTAACTTACTATTTACTATTTCCCAGACTCTTATTTCTAAAGTATTATTTTGCCTGGCTCTCCCTCACCATTTAAATTATCTTGCTTTTATTGTTCATTTAGCAGCACCAGGGGAAATCTGAATATAATCACAACTGTACAATACTCAAGTTTAACGTATAAGTGATCAACTTTTTAAAAAGTCTATGCTTTGCAGCAGTTAGCCAGCAGTGCAAACAGTCAGGTTCCTATTTGAGATGGCAACATGCACTGAGGCTCTGAGTCGCCAAGAAGCCTGGCCGCAGGGATGTCCAGGCCTGCAGCAACCATAGCCATTCCCCGCCCCCAAGTCCCTCCTGCCCCCGCCCTCCTGCTGCCGCCAGACCGCCTCCCTCAGCACCGGCTGCAGCCAGTTCCTACGGAGCATGTTGCCGCATTTTCCTCCCTCCACCCTTACGCCCCTTCCTTTCGAGATTATACTGACATCACAGAAACCTGGGCAGACCTTGCAACCAATGAGAGCTCGATTTATTTATAGCTCCGAATTAAAGGTTCAGAGTTTGCCTAGCAACAGTGGGAAGAGAATCCCGTGAGAAGAGCCACAGGCGCTGCTCCAATAACAAAGAACAGCCAAGGCGGAAATAAAAAATAGGAGAAATCCAGGCGCAGGCTGGGAAGACAAAACTTTTTTTCAGATTTGTCTTCATTGTGCAGCAGCCTACATCACTAGGATCCATCTGTGTCTGGACTAGATGGGTCCTTCCCGAGTTCCCCACTTCTGGGCCCCCACCCCCAACCCTAGGCTCCCTAGTAAACCTTAGGCTTCCTAGTAAAGCCACATCCCCAGAGATGTGTGCCTATCACCGGAGGACACACAGGGCCGGCGCTTCCCTAGCAATTCCCCGGCAAAAAGGGACTCTGTACAAATCCCGAGGTTGTGAGAGATCGGTGTTGGCAAGAACACTGAACATCCTCGGCGCCCCTTTCTCCACGGCAGCCTCGGTGCGTGGCTTCACGCTGACAGAATGGGGGCAGTGCAGGCATTTCTAATGTATGCAGAGCCATCACCATCCTAACTACAGATGCACGGGTTCCATCCCAATACAGCTCGCTTTTTGTACTGTACCCACATTTAGTACAAATGATTTTTAATCAGTACATACCATAGCTTGCTCGATTTTGTTGTCAATAGCTACGACACTTGCACCAGAGGAGCTGGAAAAAAGGGGGAAAATTGATAAATGGAATTTATCTTAAACGTCCAACACACACACACAAAAAGGATTTTCCAACTTGTGAGGTCTCTAGCATCATTTTTGAAATATTCTTCAAGACTATGTAATATATCACCCTCCATAAAACATAAGCCACTCTCTTACTACTGAATATCCAGACATTTCCCTATTTTAGTGAGCCACAAAGAGCTAAATTACATAATGTGCTAAAGGCCTGTTTTGTGGCCAGGCTGGCGAAAAGAAGACAATTCTAAACACTGCAAAAAGCAACATCCATATCACTATACTCTCTCAGCAATGGACAAAGGAATTCGCCTGGCTATCTTTCACCTGCATTATTACAAGGATCTCAACGAGTAAATTAAAAGACACTATCCCAGCCGACATTTACCTATTGTCAAGTCTCACAGAGGCGTTTTCAGTCCCCAGCAAGGATGACAAGAAAGAAATTGAAAAATGTCTCAGTTGGTAAACTCCTAGATCCATCGCCACTGGTCTACACCATTGGGATTTCATGCAATTGCAGCCAAAAACACCCTCGCGGAAAAAAGGAACACCAGCAGCCTTGTTTGAGCTAGATAAAACCCCCTAGCTTTCTGCAGCCCAGGGAGAAACAGAAAACAGCTGCCCTAATTGAAGAAACTCGGCTTCTGGGCTTTGGCAATCCCAGGAAGATGCCGATCACAAATGGTGCCGAAAAGCTTCACAAGTCGGCCGCCAGGCTCCACTAGGATCTAGTAGGGCTGTAGTCTCGGTGCAAAATATATGCAGGGAAGAGCCGCGGCAATTGGACAACACTCCATTGGAGACGCCCCTTCTCCCTTCCCCGCCCTCCTCCGGCTTCGCTGCCTTCCCCCCCCACCTCATCCCCGACACCATTTCCCCGCCCCCAGTCTCCCGATCCCGCTCTTCGGGTGGGCTGGCCAAGGCCGCATTCGCAAGGCCTGGGTGCTGGGCCTCTGAGACCTCCACAGCCTCGAAAAGCGGACCACGGCTTCTGCAAAAAACGTCAAGGATCCCGGAAAAATACGATTGGGGCCCCGCACGTGCTTACGTTTATAGGAATCGGACCCCACTCCACCGAGCTGCCTGTCCCCGCGGCTGCAGAACGACGAAAGCTTCCTATTTGCAACCAGAACCGCCTGAGCTACTGGGCATGCCCAGTCCCAACGCTAAGACTTGCTGGAGCTCGAGTGTCTCGATTTCAATTATCTAGTTCTTACAGACAGCAGTAAAGGGAGGATTTTATAGGCGGTTTCATTGATAAAGGTAATAACCATACTGTAATAATACTTCTTTTTAAAAGCCAGTAAGTTATGGTGAAAAAAATCACACTTGCTTTTTGAGAAATACTACCCCTCCGTAAATTTATTAATTTCGCGTAGAAACAAAACAAAAAGCGTTACATAGTCTGCCAAGCGTATATATATTGAAGAAAACGAGAATCCACCAGATGAAATCAAGTGGTTCCTCCCCACCTGTCCCTAGAGACATAAACTTTAAACTCTCTTCTTCCACTTATTAGCTAGAAAAGTCGACCCACAGGTTGAATCATCCATAGACCTGTTTTCAGTAAGTCCCTAAAGTGGCTAATTCCTATAAACTGAATCCTGTGGAGGAGCTGACATACCGTGAAGTATGTATTTCACTTTTAGGCAGCACTGACCAAAATCCCTTCTTCAAACCCAAATCAAGAGATCTGTGTGTAAAATAGCTTAACCCGTTATACATTTCCTCTGTTATTTTGAAATATTTTCAGGGACGCATCGGGATTACAATTTGATATATAAAAATCTAAGGCCTTAAATTTGCTTATAAATTATAAAATTTGTAATTCAATATATTTAAGGCAAATTTAACCTCTACAATACTGCCCTCTAATGGCATAACACTATAAAACCAAAAACCAGAAACCAGAAACAACCCCTAGTTTTCTAATCCATAGGCAGGTTGTATAATCATAAATAATTCCAACATAAAATTTGACCATAGAATATACACATATGTAATATATATTCCATTTACAAACACGCACAGACATATACAGGGAGTGTTCTCTTTTTTCTCAAACATTCTCCCTCAAGCAGTATCCTTTTAATTTAGGAAATTTTTATGGCCACCAGAGCCTTTCAGGCGTTCTTTTAGGTTGACCCAACGCTGGCAGGGAGCATTTGATTTTAAAAACTGTACAGAGTGATTTGGAACCAAATCTGGTGAATGTGGTAGATGATGGAAAGGACAATTCTGGGTTAAAACCAAAATATAACTGACTATAAAGCAGTAACATTTTTATTGTAAGGTTCTTATTATTCTCCCAATTGTAAAGCTTTGTTTTTGAATAACGAGTAACAGTTGATAGCATATTTATAATTTATGAAAATTCATACATATATACACTGTCTCATGGTAGAAATTCATTCAAGGAAGGCACCCGTTTTTAGTAAAAAGAAACAGTACTCGGAGCAGGCATATGGTCCCTCTGTCTGTGAATGCTAGACAGAATTATTACTTACTACATTAAATAGTTTCTGTATTTAAAAGCTAGTTATCACTAAAGCTATCTGTAATTAAGTCTATTTACATATTTGAACCGACCAGGAAAAAATTAAGGCATCTTAAGCTATAAAAAAGAGCTGAAAAAATAAAACTTTAAGATCATATAAAGAAATGAATTTAAAATTCCCAGTTGAAGTTTAAATTACTGAATTAACTGAATTTCATTTATTCATGATGTTCTTGAACACAAACAGAAGGAAAAGTTGGTTTCATTTTCATTTCAATATTTTCGACCAATCATCCATTGCATTAAAGCTACAGAAGCCAAAATTCAAGGAACCACAGTCTATTTAATCCATGTACCTATAGAGGAACATTATAGTCATCTCCAATATTTTGCTATTTTAAATAAAATTATAAGAAATGGCATTGTACATACATCCTTGAACATTGGTGTATATATTTCTGGAAATTTTGCAGGCCAGAAGATGATATACAACAAAAAAGATCAGAAAAACTTATTTTCATATATTTCAAATCAATGTGCTAATTTCCTTTAAAAATAGATTTTGAAATGAAAACCAAAAAGAAAATTTTAAAAAGGCAAAGGGATTGGAGGAAAGCTCCATGGCAGAAAACCCATGGGTCAGAAATTTCTGAAGCACAGATGGCTAGAATTACTCTCAAAGATTCTTGTCTTTGTAAGACAAAATATCTGAGTCTAGTGCCTATCCAGAGTTCAACAAAGACCAGCGAGAGGCCAGGGAGAACACTACTCTGCCTCCAGGAGAGAGTCCTAGGGGCATGAAGGATAATAATGATCTCCAGGCATTGGGTAGAGATCAGGTCTCACTTCAGTGGGGAATCTGGAGTACAGGAAGCAGCCTGAACATTGGAGATTGTTTCATTTGTTTTTTTGTTCTGTTTTTGCCTAAAAGCCTTTTTACTTGGACTCCCATTCAATCACTTCTGCAATTAAGAGCATTCTAGGATATGAGAAGAGGAGCAAGGGCTGAGCCTCCGTTTTCTAATTCAGTACCATGTGCTTTTCTTTCAAATTTGATCTGACTTGACCAATACAGTAACAGTTGGGGAATCCATCACTCAGTTAGGATTATCTCTGTCTCCCTGTCCAAAGTCTTTACAAATCTAAAGTGACTGTGAGGAAAAAGGCTAAAAGCATACTGCCCTGCACCTAAGAAATCACTGTTGTCCAGGAACTGCATGTCACTTCCCCTTCCTGGTTTACTCTCACTGGGCACTGGGAACAGGGTTACCAGGGTTAGCGAATGAATCTATAGGGTTCTTAGTTAAAGGTGACTTGTAAATAAACAACAAGTAATGTTTCAATGCTGGGTCCCACACACTGTCAGAAATCAAAACAAGAAAATTCAACTTTGTTTTAAAGTTGGAAGATAAAGTTGACAAAATCTCCTAAAAAGTAGAACAAAAGAAAAAGAAATGGAATTGAGAGGTAAGAGACTATGGGATGAATCTAGGAGGTCCAACACCAAAATAGAATGAACTCCAAAAACGCAGAGCAGAAGGAAAGAAATTACTTTTAAAAATTAAGATTTTTCTAGAACTGAAGGGCACAAGACACCAGGTTAAATAACATGACCACCACAATAAGTGAAAAAGCCCTACATCAAAGCACATCATCAAGAAACTAAAGATCACTCAGAGAAAATCCTAAAAGCTTCTAAAAAGAAAAAAAAAAAACAACTAGTATCAGAATGGTTGTGCTGGCTGACAGAGAAGAATGGAGAAAATGTCCTTAAAATTCTGGAAGAAAAAGATTTTTCATTTGGCTAAAAATCATCTAAGTGTAAAGGTAGAATAAAAACATTTTCAGATATTTCAGAAACCAAGACAGAGAAGCAAACCTAGAAAAAGGGTTTAACAAGATGAATAAATTCTAGAGTTCCTCTATACAGCCTTGTACCTGTAGTCAACAATACTGTTGTCCATTTAAAATTTTGTGAAGACCATGTATCTCAGGTTTAGTGCACTTACCACAATAAAAAGACTGTTATATTCCAAAAGGAGAGAGTGAGAGAGAGGAGAGATGGCACACATGATCTGGGAACTCAAACACTGGAGAAAAGGCAGGGAATCAACAACAGGATGATGGGGAAGGAAATCTCAGGATGGGGGCTGCTAAGCAACAGCAGCCCCTGGTCTGTAACAGGGCCTAGGAAGATGGGAGATTTTGGGAGGGAGAGCTTCAGTGGTGATAAACAGATGATGATTTAAAACATGTGAGCAACTGAAGGCGGCAGGGGAACTACAGATAGGTATGTGACAAATCTAATGGAGAAATTAGTTAACTTTGAAGACAGTTTTACAGAAAACAAAAGCAAGAAAAATAGTATGCTTATAAATAAAATTTACATAATTATATTAATTTTTATTGGTTTAACTTTGAAAAGGTAACTGTGCTGGGAAGTTGGTAGGAAGACAAATGTGTGGTAAAAATGGTTGAAAAGTGCTACATCCTAACCTACTAGTTGCAGCTTGATTACAAAATATTACAACTGAAAAAGTATAAATAAACTGAAATAAATAAAACTGAAAAGTATAAATATATTACATAGACATTGTGGGTAAATATGAGAAGACAAAAATGAAAGCTGCTGCTTCTGAGGAATACACTGGGGGGCTAAAAAAAGAGCAACTGCTAATATTTTTTTTCTATTCACTCTATTTGATCTTTAGGTATGTACAGGTATTGCTTTGAAAAACATTTTAAAATGAACGAGAGAGAACGGAGTCTGCAGACCGTGGCTCTGCTCCCAGGCTTCAGCTGAGCACTGATCAGTACCTGCATGGGAGGGAAATAGAGGCCAGAACCATTTGGGGAAATCACACGGGGCCAGGAATAGTTGGTGTTACTACCAGCTGGAGTAAAAAAGACTTGTAAACACAGGGCACCAGATATTCAGAAGGATACTGTCAAAGCAGTGGGGAAAAATTAGTTCTAGACTGAATGGAATTTTGGTCTTGTGTGCAGTTTAAAAGGAAGCCTTGAAAAGATCAAACTGTTTCCAAGTAACTTAATTTTGTCCCAAAGCAAAGTTCAAGGATATTAAATAAAATACAGTTAGCATGCAGTAATACACAATGTTTGGCATCCCTTGAAATGTACCAGGCATAAAAACAAGCAAGGAAGTATGACTCCCAATGAGGAAGAATATTAATCAATCAGAATGACCCAGATATGACAAAGATAATACAATTTCTAGACAAGAACCTTAAAACAATTATTATAACCATATTTTATATATTCAAGAAGGTAGAGGAAAACATTAGCATATTAAGTAGAGGTATGGATGGTATAAAGAAAACCTAAATTAGATTTATGAAGATGGAAAATACAATGTTTGAGAAGAAAAATATACTTCATGGGATTAATATATTAAATAGGGCTGAAACCATATTAGTAATATATTAGCAACAGAAGCTATTTGAAAAAAACTGAAAAAATAACAAAAGAAAAAAGAAAGTAACATTAAACTGTGGGCCAGTTTCAAATATATGTAATGAAGTCCCTAAAGAAAAAAAGAGGGAAGGAGAGAGGAAGCTTTGAAGAAATAATGATAATTTTCCTCAAATTTTATTAAAACAATAGATCCAAGAAGCTAAACAAACCTCAAGCAAGAGAATTGTGAAGAAAACTACAAGGTAAATCGTACTCAAATAGCTTAAAACCAATGATAAAAAAAAAAGTCTTAAAAGCAGCCAGAGAAAAGAAGGAGACAATACACGGAGCAACAAAGTATGGTGGCAATCTTCTGGTGGGAAACTAGAGAGAGGACAGTGCAGCAATATCTCTAAACTGCTGAAAGAAAAATTTAAAAAACCTGTCAACCTACAATGCTACGTCCAGGGAAAATGTCTGTCAAAATGAAGGTGAGCCCTCGCTAGTGTGTTATTGGCTGGAACACGTCCTGTAAACTGAACGGCTGTGGGTTTCTATTCCCAGTCAGGGCACATCCCTAGGTTACAGGTTTGTATGAGAGTCAACCCATCAATGTTTCTGTTTCTGTTTCT